>JBBPRG010000582.1:0-10832 GCA_038092895.1 Chalciporus pseudorubinellus
TGAAGCAAGAGATGCCAAAAAAGCCTTGACTTCGCTCAAACGTACCCTCCTCGCACGGCTTGACCCACATGATCCAAAGCCTTCGACTTCTTCACAGCCCTCGGGGTGTTATGTAGACCGGTCTGCACGACGGCGTGCACTTCATTCCGGTTCACAGTTTGATAGCCCTGGTGTTCAGAGCTCGCACAGTGGATCTCCAGCGCCTGTCAATATCAAGTCCTCACGCGAGTCCTCACAGAAGCCCTCCGCAGCAATTGAACGGCAGCCTGCACCTCCTGTCCCTGGACTGTCGTTACCGTTATCGGAGGATAACGTTGGTCGGCGGCTTCTGATGAAACAGGGCTGGCAGCCTGGGACGTCGCTCGGTTCGGGCGTTGATAGCAGTGGAGATAACGATGGTTCTGGTCTCATAGACCCTATCGAAGTTCAGGCAACCGCACACAGGGCTGGGCTTGGCATGGCTCAGAAGCCAGCTGCCGTTACGGTTCCTCGGTCGTTCCAAGAATGGAAGGAGCATGGAAGAGAAAGGAGATGGGAGAGCTTACGAGCCGGTGGGGGTGAGGGGGAGGTGACATAGTGCATGGAGACTGGTTCACGGACCGTCAATGGTCGTATTCAAGCAGTGTGGGGCACTACTCCGTCGCGAGGGGACTCCCATGGAGGGCTGACAACGCGAGGCAAGTCTGGGGTAATAGCAGTGGAACGCCAACCATGATGGTAGCTGTGCAACTGTTTGTGATATAGTTGCTATCTACTCAGGATCTACGCAGGGCCATACTTACGGTTGCTGATGCCAATATTACATTGACCTCGTGATTGACGCGACGCGACGTGTCTGTTTTGGAGTGTTATTTGTTCACGTGACTGGTTCGCGTTATACGCGACGGATGTGAAACCGAACATTCGAGTTGTCCTCCTCGACCAGCGGCTGACATTTTTTATCTTCCTCTTCCTCCACTCGTGCGCGACCAAATCTCAAAAGCCACGGTAAAGCCACGGTCTGCATTTTTCTCTCCCTTTCACCACAATCTCTTTCTGTACCCTTGCATCTCTCCTGGTTCGACACCGCCAAACTTCCTGTCCTCGTCTGTAGCATCTTCTACTTCGACTTAGCTCCGTTAGCATGGTTAACAACAATGCCCGCGTACGTCCTGACCGATCCATTTTCTTTCTCGCTCTCGCACTCACCCACCTACGCGCCACCGTAGATCCAGACTCGTTCCCGCATTGGCGCCCAGCGCAAGGTAAATGGCGACGAAAACGCGACCAGCAGACATGTTCGTCAAGCATCCGGCATCGCCGCTACCGGTGTCTCGCGTGCCACTGCTATCCTCAATGGGCTCAAGAGCGGGACTCAGCGTCCTGCCCTCGGTGAGGTCACGACCACCGCGGTCAACCGCAAGGTCAGTCCACCATGGTCGATGCCGCCACAGTCACTAAGAATTATTTTCCTTCGATCGTCGTCTAGGATGCCATCAAGGCTGCTGCAAAAGAGAATTTGAAGGAAGGCACGGAACAGAACTTGAAACGTACGCGTTCTTCGTCGTTGGCAGCAGCCACCGGTCCACAACGCGTTCCAGTTGGCCCAGGCAGAACCGAGACTGCTACCAATGCATCGCGGCCGTCTACCGCACGCGCACAGAAACCATCCGTCTTCAAGCGAATGTCGCGGCAGGAAACCGCTGTACCAGTAGTCATCCCCACCCAGGTCGTGGAAGAGAAGGACAACGAAATGGACGTCGAAGACGAATCCGAAGAATTAGAGGCCGAGCCCGAAATCAGTGACATGCTCCAAGAGAGGGACGTGGAGAAAATGGTAGGCGTTCAAGAAACAGGATCAAACGACGATAGCATCCAAGAGCTAGTAGCTGTCGAAACGAAATCACCGCGGATGTGGCCCGACGTCGACACCGAGAAGGCTTTGAAGCACTACACTGAAATATCAGAAATTCAGCACGCGTACCAAGAGGAAGTGGATATCTTCGACCCCACGATGGTGTCCGAGTACTCGGATGAGATTTTTAAATACATGTCGGAGCTCGAGGTAAGCGTGTCGCCGCTTGCTGCCTGCGAGTTTTGCTGACCCGCCCTGGCAGGAGGACGTGATGCCCAACCCCGATTACATGGATGGTCAGAATGAGATTACATGGTCCATGAGACAAACTCTTGTCGACTGGCTCCTTCAAGTACACCTGCGGTGGCACATGCTTCCCGAAACCCTTTGGATCGCCATCAACATCGTCGATCGTTTCCTTACCCGGAGAGTCGTTTCACTTGTTAAGCTTCAGCTCGTCGGCGTTACTGCGATGTTTATCGCCGCAAAGTATGAAGAGATTTTGGCCCCATCGGTCGACGAGTTCGTCTACATGACAGAGAATGGATACACCAAGGAGGAGATCCTCAAGGGCGAGCGCATCGTCTTGCAAACCCTCGACTTCAAGGTTTCGCAATACTGCTCTCCGTACAGCTGGATGCGAAAAATTAGCAAGGCCGACGACTACGATATTCAGACCAGGACATTGGCCAAGTTCTTGGCCGAGGTTACGCTGTTGGACTACCGGTTCTTGAGATGCAAGCCTAGTCTCATCGCGGCCGTGTCAATGTACAGTGCAAGGTTGATGCTTGGTGGTGACTGGGTGAGTTGACGCGGATCTGTCTTGTGTGAGCGATTCGCCAATGTCCTGATCATGTGACCGTTTCCTTTCCGCGACGTCTAGAGCGAACCATTCGTGTACCACTCTGGGTTCGTTGGAGAACATTTGGCAACCGGTCATCAATGGATCTGCGAGAAGCTTCTCGAGGAGAACTTTGTTCAACAATACGCGTGCCAGAAGTACGCTCACAAGAAGTTCCTCAAGGCGTCCCTCTTCGCCATCGAGTGGGCCAAGACTAACTCGAGTCGGGGCGAGGAGGATGTCATGAAGTGATCGACAGCATTGTTCAATTCCTCGCACGCCCATCTCCACCAGTTTCATTCCCCATCTTGTGCTTGACATCCTGTTTCCAATTCCTCGCATCATCTGCAATCCTCACTGTCTGATTACACACTCTAGTCATGTCTTATCTGCCTATGTGTTGCTCGCCTTGCTATCTTCCCATGCATTCCCTCATTACAATTCCCCCATCATCTGTTTCATCTGCGCACTATTGCGAAACACATCGTATTCATCTAATCGTATACATGCTCGTTTTGCCTATGTCCTCGCCACCTGCACGCAATCTTTGGCACTTTCGCAGACACACATTTGTATGCCATGCACCTTCTCTCTCTCCGTCTCTCTGGTCGCTTTGTTTCTTTGTTTCTTTGTTTCTTTGTTTCTTTCCTTTTATCTGTCCATTGTTTTTTATTCTCTTATCTACTCATTGAACCTTATTCGTCACGGCCTGACAATTGTCGGCTTCTTATTCCGTTGGGTTTCATATCTGTTTTTCCCGAACGATCGAGCGCTTTCTACTTGTCTTCCTGTTACGCTCTCGTCTTAGTTCTCTCTGAGCCTTTTTTTGCGTCACTGTGTAGCACGTAGTAGCTGCGCCGGGTGCTCTACTCGTCCCGTCTCCCTCGTCTTGTCGACCGTCTCATCAAATGAATATTATTGTCCCATCCATGCCTTGCCCGTCAAGTGTGATTGCTGAGCCTATCCCGAACACGTACACCTGAAACCGACAGCTCCGGTTGGGAGGTGTGTAATTCCACGTGATTTCCCCGCTCCTAATTAACCCGTGGCCGCACCCAAGCCTGAGCTACGAATTCCCTCCAAACCAACATCCTCCAGACCAAATCATGTCCTTATCTTTCAAAGGTCAAACCGTCGTTATAACTGGCGCGGGTGGTGGACTCGGGAAAGCGTGAGTCCTCGATCACGTTGTCTTCCGGGATTTGAACTAACCACGCGACCGAACAGGTACTCGCTCTTGTTCGCTGCCCGAGGTGCAAACGTCGTCGTGAACGATTTTAATGGCGAGGCTGCACAAAAGGTGGTTGATGAGATTAAACGAGGTTGGTTGCACTGCCTCGCCGATCCAGGTGGTAGCTGACCTACGTCATCGTATCGTTGATATTTAGCTGGCGGGAACGCTGTGGTGAATACGTCCTCTGTCACGGACGGCGCAGCTGTCATCAAGAGCGCTATCGATGCGTTTGGGTCGATCACGATACTTGTTAACAATGCCGGAATCCTACGGGATAGAGGGTACGTGTGGATGTGTTTGGATGTCGGAGCCACTCGTTGCTAACTGACTCGGATGTGGGATGGACGTGGGTAGGTTCAAGAACATGACGGACGCAGAGTTTGATCAAGTCGTGGCGGTCCATCTCAAGGGGGCGTATTCGTGTACGAAAGCTGCCTGGCCACATTTTAGGAATCAAAAGTTTGGACGAATCGTGAATACATCGAGTGCTGCTGGTATCTACGGTGCGTTCTCGGTCTCTCCGTCGCGCTTTGTAATCCATGGGTTGGGTATGGGGTATGGGGAACTCAACACGATTTCGTTGGTTCGGTTTTGTAGGCAACTTTGGTCAGGCGAACTATAGTGCGGCCAAGATGGGTTTGATTGGGTTCACGAAGTCGCTTGCGAGGGAGGGTGCCAAGTATAATATTGGTGCGATTGCTGTTGCGCCTGTGAGTTTCCTGCGTATTCGAGCAGTAGTCAAAGTGTTGACGTGTTCTGGTGCGCTAGGCGGCTGCATCAAAGATGACGGAAACGGTCATGCCACCTGAGATCCTTGCGAAACTCAAGGTATGTATCTATGCCATGTATGCGTTCTGCGTAGTCGAACTCAGAGTTTCTTTTGTTAGCCTGATTTCGTTGCACCGTTCGTTGCTGCAATATGTCACCCTGATGGTCCGAACCCATCAGGACGTGTGTTTGAAGTCGGCGCTGGGTTCGTTGCTGAGAACCGGTGGGAGAGGAGTAAGGGGGCCATCTGGAGGACGGATGAGACCTTTACCCCGTCTGCTGTGAGATGCGCTCGCAGCACTCTTTCGGAGGGATGTTAACAATAGGCGTACAGGTGAAACTCAAGTGGTCGGATGTCACTGACTTTTCGCAGCCAAGATAGTGAGTCAATCGGTGTGCATGGTGTTTTTGGCTCTGACGATCGGATGTAGTCCTGAATCTCCCGCTGACGTTGAGAGCACTGTATGTTTCTGAGTGTCTTCGTATCAAATTTGTCGTTGACGGCTTTGATAGCTCGAGGTTGCCTCTACGCTGCCACCTAATGCCCAATCAACACCGCCCATTCGTTTCGATGGCCAGACTGTGATCATCACTGGTGCAGGTGCGGGTCTTGGTCGTGCCTATGCCCTCATGTACGGTCGCCTCGGAGCAAACGTTGTCGTCAACGATGTCAGCGAGAAGGGTGCAAACGCCGTCTGCGAGGAGGTTCGCCAAGGCAAGTGTATCCCCGTGGATAGACGATCCAAATTCTGACAATGAACGATCTAGCTGGTGGAAAGGCAGCGCCAGCCATCTGTTCGGCAGAAGACGGTGACAAGATCGTCAAGGTGGCCATGGATGCCTTTGGTGGTGTGCATGTTCTCATCGCAAACGCTGGTGTGCTGAGAGATCGGTCGTTCGCTGCCATGTCTGAGCAGGAGTGGGATCTCGTGATGGCTGTTCACCTCAGGGGTACTTACAAGGTGGATTCTTTTTGGGGGATGATTGGGTACAGAGAAGCTGACAGCATGATTAGTGTGCAAAAGCTGTGTGGCCTATATTCCAGAAACAAAAGTATGGACGTATCGTGACGACTTGTTCACAAGTCGGTATTTGTGAGTTTGCACAACTATCCTGTTGTTGCTGAACGTTCTGACGACCACGTTTAGATGGTAACTTTGGCCAGACGAATGTAAGAGGTATTTTGTGCCAATTTCTGTTCAACCTTACAGATGATGGTGCAGTACTCCGCGGCCAAAGCTGCGATCATGGGATTCACAAAGACCCTTGCGTTCGAGGGCCAGAAATACAACATCATCTGCAATGTCATTGCTCCTAGTGCTGGTACCGCAATGACCATGACAGTATGGCCACCAGAGATGGTCAACGCCTACAAGGTCCGTATCCTGGACGTCCGTGTAGTACATCTCCCTCATGCTCGTTCCCCCCAGCCTGATTACATCGCCCCAGTGGTTGGATATCTGACTAGCAAAGAAAACACCGAGACGACGTGTAGGTTATTCGAGATATCTGGAGGTTGGGCAGCTGAGACGCGGTGGCAACGTGCTGGCGGGTACGGTTTCCCTGCTAATCTCACGTTGACCCCAGAAGATGTGATCGAGAAGTGGGATGTGTTTACCAACTTTGGTACGTGCCCATACCCATGTGTTCTGAGCAGGGGACTGAATGGCTGTGGTAGATGACGGTCGGGCGACGTACCCTGCATCGTCTGCAGAGGGTATGGCGACGTTGATGGCTAACCTCGAGAATGTGGCGAGCGAGGTTGCAAAGGCCATCAAGTCGAAACTGTAGTTCAAGTTCAGTGGAGACATCGTTCGATTGACTTGTTCGTGGACCTTGGAGTTGAATATCGATACAATTCTTGTTGTCTTATTCCGAGTGTAACCCGTACTAGGTAGACCGCCTGCAGAGTTCAATCTTCCATACGAATTCTGTTCCGTTTGCGGATAACTCGATAACTCTTGGACGAAGTCCTGCGTACGTGAGGAGCTAGCATAGAAAGGGAACTAATTATGCGGGAACAGCTGTTCTCAAAGGTGTACATGTATGTTCTACAGCGGAAAGATGGTCAGATATACAGCAATGAAAGGTATACACAACATGATGACATCAGTAGAAACACGAGCTCGTATATACACAAAGTGAAAATGCATAAACAACCGTCCTCGAATGAGGTTACAGTGCGAATGAACGAAGAGCGACGCTGAACATTATTATAGACCGACATGGATAAAAGGAACCCACGAAAAGAAAGACGCGTCCGAGTCACGAAGATTCCGAACAGCATAATGCAACGCTTCTGCAGCCTCCGTGCTGTCCGGCACCTTGCCACCCCGGAAGAGATGTCCATACACATCTTTTGTCACTTTCGGTGCATCAGGGTCCATGATCGACCACATCGTTGCAATGACGCCGCTGTACCCCGCAAGAAGCATCCCCGCGGCAAGATGGACGGATTCGTCGGAAAGCTTCTCGTTGCCCTGCGCAGTCTGGCAGGCGGACAGAAATGCAAGACCACCTCGAGGACGCGATAGTCGAATGATGTCGGAAAGCTTCAGACGACGATGGTCTGCGAGACAAAGTCCACTGTCGAGCGGGTTGTCAGGGTCTTGGATGCCGTGACATGCGAAATGGATCCAGTCAGAATTGGACCTCTCCATCTTTTCCAAGACATCCTCAATGGTCCCATGGGAGTGCTGAAGAGTTACGAATGGGGAACCAGCGGACAAAGTTGTGATGTGGTCGATCTCCCTCTGCACGAGCGCTAGCCAGGTCTGGCCGTCTGACGGTGGTTGAGGGACCGCAACGAGGCGAATACTAGACGAGGCACTGCTCCTGGCTTGCTCGGGAGATGATGTAAGAGCACTCAGAGTTGGCGTGTAGGAGGATATAGCAAAGTCAGACAGCTTGACGCCTGGTTGATTCGAGTGGTAAAGGCCAGCGGCATGTATGGGAAGGAAGGCGAAGGGCCCAGTCGGACACCAAAAGATGTGGGACATTGTCTCGCCATCCGACGAGGGAGTCTGAGAACATGGAAACCTCAGTCAGAAAGTGTCAATCTTAAGATTGATAAGGGACGACATACCGAAAAGCCAAGGGCATCCAGAACTGGTTTTACGACTGCCTCCCAGAGGAATGCCAGAATGATGCGAAATAGGTCGTCAGGTGTGTGTCCTGCAACTCGTTGTGGTTTAACTTTGACTGCCCTATCACTGCGCTCGATACCATCTCCAATCAACAACTGATTCAGCAGATCCTGGGATGCGAGAGTATCTTCAGAGGGGACGAGAGCGGAGATCTCGTCGCGTGAGACAATGAGACGATTCTGCTGGAGCAAGTGATAGAGTCCCCGATGTAGGAGTTCCACCCTCGCGTAGCTGATACCAGGAAGCGGAACATGGAGAACATCGCCCAAATCCTCCACGACAATCAACGCATCGCATCGTTCGTGTCGCTCGCTAGCATTGAGATATACGACAGGACCAGAGTGCGCCGAGGTAGCGAGTTGTTGAATGGTCTTCGGGAACAAGAACCGGTCGAAGCCGGGCAAGGACCGTATGTCACTGAGGAGTTTCTCTCGCAAGGCAGCGATTTCATGGTGTCTCTGAGTTTCGCTCTCGAGTGACAGTGCGTCGACATCAGTGTGACGCGCCACCCCACGAGAACTAGCTTGCTCTAGTTGTTGGGAGATACGTTGAAATCGATCTGCAAGGGATGGATGCTTGACACGAAGGTCGTCCACTGGGGTGCGAAGCTGCAGAAATTGGCTCCAAACGACCGAACGACCTTGTTCAAGCCATTCGACAGCCATCTCAGGAAAACCAGCTTCCACTGCAGCTGCAGCGGCGTCGCGTGCTACATCAGCGGCGCTAAGGAGTAGACGGTGGCGTTCTGCGAGTGGCAACCCGAGCCATGCCAATTGTGGAAGGAGGTTGATGGAGGTTGTATATGCGTTAAGGAGAGCCTGAGAGTTGCGGTGTAGGGCTGCAGACGAAATCCAGTTGCGAGAGGCATTAAAGCGGGTGGAAACGCGACCCGTGGAGGAACGAGCAGCGTCTGAGAAGTGCAAAGTAGCAGCAGAAAGACTGGAAGGATCACCAGATTGTTCGAAATGTGTTTTGAACGAGTTCCCGAGGTTGTTCAGCATCATTGGCTTGTCGGGATGGCCATTGGGAGTGAGATGCGCTGCCTGCTCTGTCATGGAAATGGACTTGTTGATGTCCGCGACGTCCCCAAGATGCTCAAAGCGACTCAATAACGAGGTCCCGAGGTTGTTCAGCCAACCTGGCTTGTCAGGATGGCCATTGGGAGTGAGACGCACTGCCTCCTCTGCCATCGAAATGGACCTGTTGATGTCCACAACGTCCCCAAGACGCTCAAAGCGACAATATAACGAGCTGCCGACGTTGTTCACCCGACGTGGCTTGTCGGGATGACCATTGGGAGTGAGACGGACTGCCTCCTCTGTCATCGCAATGGACTTGTTGATGTCCGCGACGTCCCCAAGACGCTCAAAGCGACTCGATAACGAGCTGCCGAGGTTGCTCAGCCGACCTGGCTTGTCGGGATCGCCATTGGGAGTAAGATGCACTGCCTCCTCTGCCATCGAAATGGACTTGTTGATGTCCGCGACGTCCCCAAGACGCTCAAAGCGACTCGATAACGAGTTCCCGAGGTTGCTCAGCCAACCTGGCTTCTCAAGATGGCCATCGGGAGTGAGATCCACTGCCTCCTCCAACACAGAAATGGACTTGTTAATGTCCGCGACGTCTCCAAGACACTCAAAGCGAAGAGATAGCGAGTTCCCGAGGTTGCTCAGCTGACCTGGCTTGGCGGGATGGCTATTGGGAGTGAGATGCACTGCCTCCTCGAAACTCGAAATGGACTTGTTGATATCCGCGACGTCCCCAAGATGCTCAAAGCGACAAAATAACGAGACCCCGAGGTTGCGCAGCCGACCTGGCTTGTCGGGATGGCCACTGGGAGTGAGATGCAATGCCTCCTCCAACATCGAAACTGCTTCATGGATGTCAACAAGGTCACCATTAAGCTCAAACCGACGACCCAACGACGCCCCAAGGGCATTCAGAATCCCAGGCCGGCGAGGATCCCAATCTGACAGATGCAGCAATATAGTCCGTGCCCTTCGTATCCGCTCCTCTTCATCAGGCTCTCCACTGCCAGGCTCTATCGTCTGGACAGACGGGGAGATTTCAGCCATTCGCAGTGCGAGACAGGCTGCTCGGTATGCACAGATCTCCGGCGGAGAGAGCTCCAGCGTTCTGGAGAATAAATCCTTGGCTTCCGTCCTGTCTGCTTCCTCGCCTCGTCTCTGGAAACGGGCCAGGAGAGCGAGACCGAGATCGAGCGCTGTCGCGCAGTGATCTGGGTGACTAATGGGGCGGAGCTGGAGTGCGTCCTGATACAATGTGATTGGGACATCCAGGTCGAAATAAGCACTATTGGCTTGGCAGTGGATGAACCTCGCCGTGGCCAAGTTGAATAGTACAGCGGGACGATTGGGGTGGTCTGCGGGACACATGTCTCGGACAAGCTCGAAATATGCGATAGCTTCGTCGAGGTCCCTTTGGTCCTGACGCTGGCGGTAGCATAGTAGAGCACGGTGGCCAGTATCGGTGAGCTGGCCCAGCTCGTTCGTTGCGTCTGACTCCGGCAACTATTGTGATACAGTGAGGACGCGTCAACGTGATCCACGAGTCACTCACGTCAACTCTTGATGTGGACTCGTTCACATCGCAAATCCGTCGCTCAGTCGTGATCCTGAGGGACGAACACGATGGCGATTCCTCATTATCCCTTGGAACCCGAAGCTTGAGAGCTGCAACTAGACGTCAAGAGGGTAGATATAACGGCGGTAGTGTTACTCACACTGAAGCTGTTCGTTGAGACCGAATACCTCTCCAACAGTGATCTTGAATTGGCCAAGCAGTTCTCCGTTTCCGAGCCTTGGTCCAAGCTCGAAGGATGCGTAGACGCGAAACGAAACCACCGAGGATTGGTCCGATGGCCTTGAATCTTGTTCAGTCAAAGTAGTCCAAATGAAAGGATAGGGACTCACAAAGGAATCTCTTCATCCCATTCCACTGTGTCCTTGCCTAGCAAAACGGTCGCATTCGCAGTCTTCGTGGTCTTTA
>JBBPRG010000583.1:0-10827 GCA_038092895.1 Chalciporus pseudorubinellus
CAGTATCCAGCCTTGGCCCGGATCCACGCTGTGTTAACTTAGCCCTGCGCTCGCGCGAGGGTTTCTTGGGACTTGGTTTGAGTATCACACTCAGGGAGCTGTGTGCCGGGGCACTAGCCGTGCACTGCGGGTACTGTTCGGTTGGTACATCGGCTTTACCATTTAGCTGTATCAACTACATCGGTCATGCAGTATTGTCACGTAACTTTTTTGACGAGTCTTTGGCACGATTTGCGAGCTCTGATTGGTTGACCACTTCACAAATAAGGGAATTACCTGATGGCTAACCACAAAAGTGAAGGGCAGACGATGGTTTGCCCAACTTCAGTTGACAGATGTAGTTTTGGTATTCGTTACGGAGATCTAGCGCACTCCAGAATATCTTCAATGAGATAATCATGATCGGAGCTCGAGGCCCACTGGCAGTCCTCATATTCCGTCGCACGGTGTATTCACGCCGTTGTGAGTCGAGATCATGATTGTCGAGAGGGCACAAGAAAACCCTCCAGATGCCGCGATATGGCTTTGAAGATTCCGGTTTAGTTGCTTCAAACCGTCTTGTCGAACCAGTTCAGTATGGCCTTCCGTAAGAGAAGAATTAATATGCACGTCACGAATCAACATCAACCGCATGCCCAGCAGCGACTTCTAGAGTTTGGAACCTCGACATCAAGGGAAAGAAAAGCCGGGCGCGATTAACTGTCAATGACATTGGGCGATTGACATTGCTCTCCAGAAGTGACAAATCTGGAAACGTCGCCGGCTGATCGCTGTTGTGATCGTCGGCCCAGACATGCCGGAAGTTCATTTCTCGGATGTCCGAGGACTCATCAGAGAAGGAAAAGCCGGTCAGTTCGCTGTTCACCAAGTTGCCGGCCTTTCCAATACTTATTCGGCTTTTGTGGGATGTCCTCGCCTGGTACGCGTGAGAATAAAACAGCTCGTTGAAACTCACTTGTACCGATTAAGCGATATCAATAGAACATCGAACTCGCTTATATCTTGTTTGAATTTCTCCATGACCTCAGAGCCAAATTTGAAACGCCAGGAATAAGTCTTGAAAGTATGATTGAATGGATCCTGATTGGTGGGAATTGAAGTTATTGGGTTAAATCATAGCGAAGGCATACAACGAGGAGCAGTGAATGTGACGAGCTAACTTGAAGTATCAGGCTCTAGTGGCTTCGAACACAGCCTTCCGTTCCAGAAGCAAAGATGGAACGAAGCAGAGATCAGGGAATTCTTTGCACCTTGTGCACCCGATGTCGCTAAAAGGCTTCGCGAGGAAATGAAATATGTAATTGACGCAAAAGCGTTAGGTTAGAAGAGTTCTGTGATCGAGGAATTTATAGAGAGCAAATCATCATTGGGACATTACTTACACAGGTGATGATTGACTTGCTGCCCGTACCACGAGGCTTTCATGGTTCGGCGAGATATCAAGAGCCGCCTAGGCGACCACGTACTTGCTCTACGGCACGATACATGTCCGCTGCTGCGGATTCAGGAAGAGTAAACATTTCGAGAATCCGGGGTATCGCCTTGCGCGTAAGGAGGATACGGTCCGACGGGTGGTGATCGCTCCTGCTAGAAGAGGATACCCCTGACGTGGAAACGGTGTCCGTCTGCTCAGAATTTCTAGAATATTGCTTTTCCTCCGAGGACTTTGATGCTTGAGAACCCGATGGGAGGTTTTGAGATGTTCGAGACGAAGCCGAGGACGCATATAGCTCATCGAGTTGCGAGCTTGGTTTCGGCTCAATCAAGCCGTGGTGGAGGAGAGAAGATAGATATTGTGACGATCTATAGGCTGCGTTCACGCACAAAAAATCAAGAGGAAACAGCACGTGCGTTGTTAGCGCACAGGTCATGAAAGGGGGACCAGCTAACCTCTGTAGTGTGACCACGATCTCCAAACACAAAAGAAAAAAGGCAGATTGGGTATTAGCGCTGAATCGCATTAAAGGTGGGCATGTTGGAATGGGAAAACCCGGTGAGACCTAAGATAGGCAGAGGACAAAGATTACCCACGTATCAGTATGATAGGTGTGGTCAGAGGGGCGAGGAACATCCAGAGGTAGAAACCTCTTCGATGCTGGGGTTCGCAACTTTCCAGAAGTGTTTGTAGGTGCGCGAGCGATTGGTGCGGCGAGGCGCGTCTCGGGTCATTGACAGAAATAGAATATACAGAAGGTGGGTAGATAAGGGGTATCTATTTGCGAAAGACACGCCAAACTCTGAACACTATGTCGAAGAGGAATGAGGCCTACCGTTGGAAACGAATGAAGTTCTGCATTGTTCCTCCGAGCACCTTGGACTTGTTTTCCGTTCGGGAGTACAGCAGGACCCAATGATGGGTCAACGCTCTTTAGTGCCAGCTCGTCGAAATCTATTCGATCAGCTATGCGTTCACCTAACTCGTAAGTTCGTAGCTGTCTCGTGTGAATTGGCTCACTCGCGACACTCTGTCAGGATCATACGCACCTTCCAATTGCCTTCTGGTGCTTTCCCGAGGTTAGCCCAGATATTTGAAGCCTTTTCGGTCACCCTCTTGAGCAGTCTTTTGGCCCAGGTGAGCTCTTGCTGTGCACGATTCGGGGAGAGGAGGTCAAAGTGGTAGAAGACCAACATTCTGTTGGTATTAAAGATGGAGTGTGGCTTCGACTTGGCTTGTGGATGTGCATTTGCCCTCGCGAGAGGAAGTGCGATGATACGCATTGATTGGACCTTCGAGTTCAACTTGAAGTTCAACTTGAAGATGTTCTGTAGTACTTACTAGTAGTACTAGCATCCATGTATAGACAGGTCTAGCAGGCACGTGATCTAGTGGTCATATTTAAGCAGCGCGTCGAGGTCGTGTTGTTCAGCGACTGCGACGATGAACTCTCCTGATCCAGGCTCGCCCATATCCACCGATACTTCTGGATCACCACCCCCAGACGATTTCCAGTTCTCAAACCGCGATCAGCAGCAAATCTTGGGCGCCGCTGACGCTAGGTTGCTCAGTAACATCCAGTCCTCATTTCCTTCATCATCATCATCGGGTTCCTCGAAGCGGCGCCTCCCTGAAAGATCCTCCCTTGAAGGCCAGTCACGTCGTGACCCAAAATCAAGGAGACGAGAGGATGTCATGAGTGCAGCAATTTCTTCCCGGAGAATGATGGTCGAAGGACAAGGTGGCCACATGATCGGCGGTTCTGGCGGGCCTGTGGGAAGCGGCGCATTCCAGTCGAGAGGCGACTACGGCTTGCGCCGGGACAAGGAGGAGCTCATTGATCTATCTTTGGTAGAGCAGCTAAGGCAAGGTCAGTCACGATGGCTTTCAATGGTTCCTTGTCCCAATCTCCTTATCTCTTTGCCGGTCAGACTTCGGAGATCCATTCCTCAATTCTGGTGTGAAGCAGCACAGCTGATTAAGACGTGAATTACTCACTGCTTTCTTCGCGACCAACACGGGTGCGTATCATCGATGTAGGGAGCATCAACTGTTCCGCTTACCCGTCGACTGCAGTTCTCTCCACTATCCTGTCTGTGAACATATTACGAACGCAGCTAATCACGCGCTGAGAAATCAAATCAGTATCATGTACATCCCTTGTTGTATCAGCTGTATAGCACTTACATTCTTTCTCTGAATTTCTCCCCAAACTGACCATGCTCACCGCCATCAGCGTCGTCGTGAAGCACTTCCGCCAGGCCCAGCTTATTGCTATCGGCTGTGACTATGCTTTGTGAACTTCTAGGGATCACTAACTTGCTTTTCTCTTCGTGAATTTAGAACTGGGGATGGTCTCACCTGACAGTTCAATCCCGAAGATCTGCCGCTCTACACATTACATATAGCGAGCTTACCCCGCATTCCCCAGCCTCCCCACTTGATTGATATCGTTATTTGACTACCCCCAAGTCTAAGATGGTTCACCAGTACAAGCATCTCACACGTTGGCTATTTCTTCCTATGCCTGAATCGCATACTAATGTCTCTGAACAGCTGACCAGGTTGACTTCTTTATGGAAAATGGTTTCGTTGTCGTGAAGAACGGCTTCACGAAAGAGAAGGCCGAACAATGGATGGCGAATATCTGGGTTCGTCTCGGTCTTGACCCGAATGACAAGACTACTTGGGATAGAGAACGGATCCACATGCCATGGCACAGGCGCGAGAATGTGGCCGCATTTGCCCCTAAGGTATATTCAGCCTCAACATCATGTTATGCTGCTGATGCAGTTCGTAGGTGTGGGAGATTATGAAGGAACTCCTCGGTGGCGAGGATCGCATCGATCAGCCCAGCGGCTCCTGGGGTGACTCCTTTATTGTGAACCTTGGCAACGATGCCCTTGAGAAGATCGATGCAGTCGACCCCAAAGACCTCGACAATTGGCATGTCGACGGCGATTTCTTTGTAGGTCTGTATCGCTTGAAGTTGGCAAACTGAACTCACTCTGCGCGCAGGTTCACTATCTTGATTCCCCAGAGCAGGCTCTGCTGGTTATCCCCGTCTTTTCGGACATCAAGCCTCGCGGGGGAGGTACTTTTATTGCCCCGGAAGGTATCGACCTGGTTGCAAATTACTTGGCCGCACACCCTGAAGGCGTTCTCCCGACGGGCATGTCTTTCACACCGTCCACCTCCACCTATGCAGACCCCAAGGATGACCCTGCGTACTATTCCCACCTCCAAGAGGTCAAGAGGTGTACGAAGTTCTTTGAGATCACCGGTGAAGTCGGCGACGTCATTCTCCTCCACCCTCTCATGCTGCACTCGGCCTCAAAGAACCACCTTCGCATTCCTCGTATCATCACCAACCCTCCCGTTTCACTCAAAGAACCATTCAACTTCAACCGGGAGAATCCTGATGACCTCAGCTTGGTCGAGAAGAAGACTCTCAAAGCTCTCGGCGTTGACCGGTTTGATTACAAAATAACGACGGAGCGGAAGAGGATAACTCCCAAGAGTAGAGCAGCCAAGGATAAGATGAAATTGGAGGAAGAGAGAAGGTTGGCGGAATTTGCTGCTAAGAAACAGATGGGCGTGATTTCTTCATCGCCTGCTCCCATCTCTGTTGCTTGAATGGGTTTTATGCATACGTATGGTGTTCACTGTTGATAGTGTATTTGGATTTCCTTTGTCGAATCAGAGCCTCTTGATCTTAAATGGTGGATTGCGGGGTTAGTCGCACTAGTCTTAAATTCTGACGATGAGTTTGAACACGGTAGGATCCGCGATTGAGACTATTGGCCTCGTATGTACCAGTATATACTACGAGTACTGCGGATTCTATCCGATATATAAAAAGCTCTCGCCGCTTGTAAATTAAGAGACAGGTGATGCAGTGAAGAACACAAATGGTGGAGCTGATGTATATTTCCAAAGTTTTCCCGTATTCGGTTCGTACTACTTAGTACTAGTACTTTCGGGGTTAACTAGCCCCACAGCCCGAGGCTGCTCAGTTCTCCCAGTGGATAAACGTCTCTCATTCGGAATGTAAGTAAACATGCTAAAATGGTGGATCCGTCCAGGTAAATTTCCTTGCTGAGATCCTGAATTAATTGGGGGTTTGGTTCCGTTAATGTGTCTCAGGGGCTTCCAGGTCATGCGTACACAATGAGATAACACACCGTTCCTCCACCAATCCTATTTTATCTGTCCGAGATCTCGTGCTGGTCTCGTGGTCACGGAAAATATACAGACGGACAGCCGCGTCAAGATATCACGCAAGTCACTTGCCTGCAAGGACACTCGAGAAATGAACTCACGACATTCACTCTCAGGCAGACGATTGGAATTCGCCGGCCCGGGCGGTCCGGGGTAGAACTGCTTGAACTTGGCCGAATTTTCTCCGCTGGTGTTTAAAGGTCTAGTTGGAACAGAGCGCTGGCTCACATCATTCCGGTATCTCATTAAGTACCTAAGAGCAAATATGGTTAAGGAGTACGAGTACCTCACCCGTATGTACCAAGGTTACAAGTTCATTCTGCTGAATTAATGACCTTGGCGCCGTAGCTGAACAGGTGGACTTCTTCATGGAGAACGGCTATGTTGTGATCAAACAAGCGTTCACCAAAGAGAAATCCGACGACTGGACGAAAGAGCTTTCGGTTCGTCTTGGAATCGATCTCAACGACAAATCAACCTGGCCCACCGACAAGGATCGTATTCACATGCCTGTACACAACCGGGAAGCTGTCAAGACATTTTCACCAAAGGCATGAAGTACATGTTCGATCACGAACCATGGACTCAAACATTGTGTAGGCTTGGGGAGCAATGACAGAACTCCTCGGTGGCGAAGACCGTATCGCAGAAAATAGCGGTTGGTGGGGAGATTCTTTCATCGTCAACCTCGGCTCAGAAGAGTTGGCACGTCAGTCGGAATCACTTCACCCTCACGATCTTGATAACTGGCATGTCGATGGCGACTTCTTCGTAAGTCCTTCCCTAGAAGAGTCTCTGAAAAGTTGAGTGACAAGCTCGACTACAGGTTCACTTCCTCGACTCCCCTGAACAAGGGCTCCTTGTGATCCCTATCTTCTCGAATATCCAACCCCGTGGCGGTGGTACTTATATATGCCCCGAGGGTGTCGATTTGATTGCCAAGCTCCTCGCTTCGCACCCCGAGGGAATGTTGCCTGGCCCACGACTGTGGCTTACCCCCTCAAACACGACGTACGCAGATCCAAAAGACGATCCTGGTGCCTGGTCTCACCTCGATGAGATCAAGAGATGCAACAACTTCGTCGAGGTGACCGGAGAGATCGGGGACGTTGTGCTCTTGCACCCACTGATGATGCACTCCGCGTCCAAGAACCACCTCCGGATTCCCAGAGTTATCACGAACCCACCCGTGGCGTTGAAGGAACCTTTCAACTTCAACCGAGAGAACCCAGATGATTATAGTCTGGTGGAGTTGAAGACGTTGAAGGCTCTGGGTGTCGACCGACTCAATTACAAGATTGCTACCGAGCGCCGTCAGATTGTGCCCGAGAGAGTGAGGATTCAGCAAAAGATGTTGGAGGAAGAGAAGAAGAGGCTTGCAGAGCTTGCGGCAGCGAGACACCAATCAGCCACGACTTCTCCGGTGCCCATCTCTGTAGCATAGTTTTCTGTAGCATATGTATAGTTTTTATAGCGTTTTCGTCTACTCACTCATATCGTAGCAGGCTCAGAAGAATGTTAGAAGTTTGACTTTGCACGAGACTGTATGTCGAAACATCGGAGATAGTTGTACGTGGAAAGAGGTTGAACTGCACCTGGGCCACAATGTGCACCGTACCGCAATCGTACCGTACAATCACGCCCACTGGCAAGCGCTCAACGATGCGGCAACTTGAGGTCCAACCGGCACGAACATACAATCGCCGCTTCCTTCCAATTGCGAGGCTCTTCACGCTTGCCGGTGAATAACAATCAGGTCGACAGAGACACCTTCGACCGCGCAACAACTTCCACACCGAGTCCACAGCCTACATGTCTGAATCTTCTAACGGACTTCAGAATGTGGTCGGGATGGCTCTCATAATGGGAGCTGCATCTTACGTGGTCGGCCTGGTCCCGTTATCCATACCGCTCTCCAGTGCGTAACGAGCTTCCATTGTCGTACCGGGCTCGTCTAACAGACCTCGGAAGAAAAGCACCTCTCCATGTTGTCCACCCTCAGTACCGGGCTGCTCATTGGAACGGCACTTGGGGTGATTTTGCCTGAGTGAGTTTCTCGCCCCAAGGATCAGTTCGTCAATCATAATGACCATCACAGGGGCATCGAAGAACTGGTGGCCGGTGCTCGGGATCAGAGCTCTCACTCATTTAGCGTCGGGTTCCCAATCTTACTTGGGTTCGCCTTCATGTTTCTCGTGGAGGAATACGTATCTCCTCATGTACAACCATCCCATTCATCACCATCTCAACCGGGCGAGCATATCTTCGCTGTTAACCTAGAAGAATTAGAGCATCAAGAACAGGGACTCCCAAACCACGCCCATCCAGAAAACCCCTCTCGCCATCAACCTCAAACAAGTGGCACCCAACGGGCCTATTCACTGACACTGGGATTGATCGTCCATGCGCTTGTTGATGGATATGCATTAGGTGTCTCTGCGTCAAACACGCATGCACCCCATCTGTCCTTCATCGTATTTATAGCGATCATTATTCACAAAGGCATGGGTTTTAATCCTTCCCATTTTCATAAACTAACCACATACGAACTAGCGCCAACTGCACTTGCTTTAACCGCATCACTTCTTGCCAACTCGCTCTCCGTGACGAATTGCAAGAAGCATCTGCTCTGCTTCAGTCTAGCTACTCCCGTGGGCTCAATTTTAGCGTATGCCCTCTATGCGATGCCTTCCGAGGACTCCAGCAGTTGGTTCGGCGGCCCGCTGCTGTTCAGTGTAAGTCATTCGACGAGAATCTTGTTGACTTGCCTCATGTAAACCAAACCAAATTTGTAGGGTGGCACGTTCTTGTATGTGGCTGCGGTGCTACAACCCGTATCTGATCATACACGGGAATCATCTCTTAGCGAGGTTAGTAAGTTTGTTCGTAGTGTGGTCCTCGTGGGTGGGATGTTCTTCCCTGTACTTCTTAGTCGGTTGGTAGTACATGCGCACTGAGATATAGACACGTTTTCCTTCATCACCTAAGAATCACGGCAGCATGGTGTCCACTAGCGCTCGAGTATTATTAGCCAAAAGCGAATTCTTTTGGAATACGTGTTTGCGAGGCGTTTGTTTGAGATCTACTATCCATCGAGTCATCGACCCATGTCGTCGCCGGGGACAGATTCAGAAAGTGAGCGGGAGCCAACCCCTCCGCCACTAAAGCGCGTCCGCCAGTCCGATTCGCCAAGGACCGTGACTGGCGGTAACATTTTGAATGCTCATATCAAGCACGTCACCAATCTCCCCACTGCTACCTCTACTTCTACTACGTCGGCAGTGATGATGAACAGCCCATCTGATTTGCCTCCACTCTCGGTCTCGATACTAGGCGTCGAGCCACTGGACGATTTCATAAGGGAGATTGCGGATTTCGTACACCATATGATCATGACGAGGCCTAACATGGGTCCTGATACGAAAGTGGAGGTCGAGGCGAAGCTTGGCATCCTCAGAGATCGAGTCAGTGGCAAGAGACTCGCTTTACCAGTGCTAGTGGAGACGAGTACGTGTTTGAACACCCTTTCAGTCGCTGACAACGCGTACGCTGACCATATGACGTTGCATCATCGATGTAGTCCTCGTTCCCAACGAGTTAGACCTCCGTTTCGAATCAAACATGTCCGCCGTTGGTATCTATATCTATCTCTACGAATGCCCACACGAACCACGAGGAACTCATCTCATTGATTTCTAGATGCAACACAAACATTTCAATACCATTCTCAACGAACTTCAACGCAGGTCTTCAGAAACCTCGTACCCAGCGTCTCCGCTCGAATACAAGCACTTCAAACTCGTAGATTCCTTCTATGCATCCGACAACACACGCGATCGGGAAAAGGTTCGGGTGACGCGTGACGAGAAGAGTGGAACGGTCGTCGAGGTCATGAAGAAGGTGAGATTGGGGGATCTTAATATATATTCACCCAAGAGAGCCGCCGATTGGAGGGTTAGTGTGAGTTTGGAAGTTTCGGGTAAGGTGGGCTTATCATGGATGGTGGACGCAGGCTCTGATGCATTCATTGACAGTGCCCCATCCTGTGGGGACACCTACGCACACGAGAAGAAAGGACAGGATCTGCTACTCGCATGAAGAGTTTAATATTGACCTGACCCAGGTAATGTCCACCGCTGGCCCTAATATTCCGGTGAGTGTGATGCTCTCAAGACCATGTCGTGCTTCGTCTGACCGTCTGCCAGCCTGAGATGCTTCACGAATTGGAAGTGGAAATTGCACGACCTGGATTATTGTTGTCGGCGGCCTCAAAGCGAGGAGATCCAAACGCGTCAGAACTCGAACGGAACGCGTTCGATGAGCTGATGCGGTCATTTGTGAACAATGCACGAATTCTCGTAAAGAACGCGAGTGACGGGTGGCACGGAGCATGACCCACAAAAACCCTTGTCCAATGAAAACTCGTAGCCGTATAGTACACGCACACCAGGTATTAGGAATGTAAAAATACTGTAGCAAGCTCCAGGAAAGCAGAATCAGACACCAACTACTTCGACCAGGTCGCCGTCCTCTAAATCGGCATCTCCGATTTCCGCGTCAAAGTCCATCCTGTCTCCATCAATCATCAACCGAGGGTAAGGAACACCTTTCTTTCCCTTTTTGCCTGGATCCGCAGCACGGAGATAGTTGTCAGGCAGCTCTGCAGCTTTGAGGAACGCCTTCACAATCGCTCCACAGGTCGTCGTCTGGCGGACGGTGAGCGTGAATGTTTTATCCTGGGTGGCCGCGGATCGGAAATTAAGTTTGATTGTGTCCCCTCGTTCTTCGGCTTCTGACTCGGCATCCGAATGTTGCGCCGCAGACGGGGATTGTTCTGATGTTAGATCTTGAAGTGAAGGAGAGGGCGCCGGATTGTTTCGATTGGTTCGAATGTAGTCGTCTGTGTGTTTGTCACATGCCTCTATTTGTACAATTAGGCAACTTGGACATGAAATTCGGGTGACATAAACGCACCCAATTCTCCGGATGCCCAAATATGAAGACTATTGGGAGTCCCCGATGCAAAGACGCGGCGATGGTCGTGAGTGACGACGAGTTGCTCCACCAATACGCCAGCGAGATCGGCCAGTTCCTCGAATAACTCGCGAAAAGTGTCGTTCTGAATAGATGATTGATCAGTCAGGAGACCTCGGAGCAGATGAGGTTCGCAC
>JBBPRG010000584.1:0-10826 GCA_038092895.1 Chalciporus pseudorubinellus
CGTCGAATGCCCTACCACTATCCGCCCCAATAACCTCAAAACTCGTCGACATTATCTCCTCCCTGGTTATCTGGGCGATCCTGCATGCGGACTTGGAGATACGCTTGACTTGTGCTCCGAAGCGGGTGCGGAAGGCCTCGCGAGAGGAAGAGTTGGGTTGGGGGTTTGTACTCCCGCAAATGAGGAAGACGTCGAGGGTCCAGCGAAAGATCGTTTCCGTCATTTCATTGACAGCGTAATCGTCCAGCTCTGGGTGGAGCTCATGGATATGCTTGTGGGCGAGCGCTCTCCATCGCGATGACGTGGGCTGTGGCTCTGATAGAGGCGACATGAGTTACGGAAGCGTGGAGCTTATCAGGTGGATGCACTTACCAGACTGGAACATGCGGGTATAGATCTGAGTTAGCGTGATGTTCGCTTTGGATTGATAGCCGATACAGAATGATGACAGAGCGCGGGATATGCAGTACGAGATACAGCCCTGTAATGCAAGCTGCACGAGCATCGGATCTTGTGAATGGTCCCGGGAGGAAAGGATGCGGGTCAGGGCTGGCCCCAATCTCGAGGAAACCTCGTTTTGGGTCTGAGAGAACTTTGGCTGAATGGGGCGCTGTTTTGCAAAGGTGCAGAGCTCGACGGCAGAGGCGGCGAACTGGAGGATTTCGGAGTTGAGATCCTGAACAGCCTGGATGACCTGCGCACCCGACCAGAGATCGGTCTTGGTGAGGAAAGGCTCCATGCTCTTCGACTGCGCTCTCTCCTCTTCTGAGAGGGTGGACATGTTATCGAGGAGGACGTCGCTGGCACGGCGTTGACTGGTTTGAGAGGATGTCTCGGCGTCCTTTTGCTCCGACCAGTCCGCGCTGAGACGAATTTGCTGGGAGAGATGGGACAGTGAGGAGTTGGATCTATGGCGCACGATATCATGACTACGCCGTCGATCGAGGGTGATCGAAGCAGCACGCTCCCTAGAACGACGGTCGAGCAAGAGCTTGTCCCTCTCCTTCTTGATCACCTCGACCTCTACTTCTCGTGTTCTCAGCAGCTCTCTCGTCTCCTTGAGGGTTTTCTCGAGTAGTTTGCAGCGTTCCTCCAATCTTGCTTGTTCGAGTTGGGAGCGTTGCAGGTCTGACTTGACAGTGTCATGTTCTCGTCGCATGGTGTAGAGAGTGCAGGCGGCAGCAGAGGCACCAATGGAACGACAGGAACATGCACGGGGACAGTGGGCGCGCTCGGCTGCATGCAACTTCACACGTATGTTTGTACACTCGCCCTGCAGCCTGTCGACGGGGGAGAGGTCTCTGGGGGTGAGGGGGATGTCGTCGTGGTCCGAGTCGTCGTCGTCGTCGCTGCTGACGGTGCGGAAGGAGAAGGCGGGGCTACGGAGGGAGAAGAACTCGACGGTGGTTTCATACAAGTCTTTGAGGTTAGCGACAGGGAGCATGGCAGCAACGGATAAAAGCAGACACGGGGCGATAATCACTGATTGGCACGATTATTAGAGCGATTACTAGAGCGGGTATTAGAACGATATATTCCCTCCTCGTTAGCGACCCGGGGGGGATATAAAGCCTGCCAGATGCTGGCAGATAGTGACCCTCCAGCTCTGAAAATAGAGGGCTTGCGTGTCCCCCAGATCTTTTTTGCCTGCCTCGAGGCGAGCTTCTGCCTCGTTGCAGCCGCGTTCTGTCCGGGAATGGTGTCGAGATTCCACATCCATATCCCGGTCGCAAATGGATCCATCACCAGGTCCACATCCCCGCTCCACCTTGCCTTTATTTGTGTGTCTCTCCTCCCCAGCTCGGCTCCGTGTCGTCAGTCCTCTGCCCACATCGCAATTCGTCCTGTACACACCGCTCTTCATCTTCACGTGTACATAGCCCCGTATCGCGATATATGCATATCTACTACCTGTACATTCCATCTAGCCGCTAGCTATCTCTATGAAAGCCTCCGACATGCGAAAGCCCTACACAGGGTCGTCGCGCTCCCTCGTCATCGCTCTCGACGTCGGAACCACCTTCAGCGGTGTTTCATATGCGATCCTCGAACCAGGCGAGATACCAAAGATTTATGGCGTCACAAGGCATGTTCCTTGTTATGTGCGCGTAACTTCCTCTGACGCGTCTCCTACCCCTCGCCCTGGGCAGATTCCCTGGCCAAGAACATGTCGCAGGAAATAGCAAGATTCCATCCATCCTCTATTATGACAGGAACGGAAACGTCATGTGTGCTGGAGCAGAGGCAGACAACACGTCGGCCTCACAAGCAGAAGACGAGTATTGGATCAAGGCAGAGCTGTACGTCACATCTAATCGCGTCTCTTTCTTTATCTGTAAACGTGTTGATGTCCTATGCAGATTCAAGCTTCGTCTCCGGCCCAGATCGATGAAACTGAACATGAACGGAATGCGACTCAGCCGTCTTCCCCCAAACAAGACAGCTGTCGATGTGTTCGGGGATTTCCTCCGCTACCTGTTCGACTGCACCCGCAAATTTATCATCGACACCCATGCAAATGGTAGTGCTTTGTGGCAAGCAGTAGAACACAATATCGAGTTCGTCCTCAGCCATCCGAATGGATGGGAGGGGGCCCAGCAAACGAGGATGCGACGTGCTGCAGTGTACGGCGGTCTGATTTCCGACACTGACGAGGGACGTGTGCGGATCCGGTTCGTCACGGAAGGAGAAGCAAGTCTCCACGCATGTGTCCAGAGCGGTCTTGCCGCTGAGGTTCTCTCGGTATGCGTCTTCTTCCCATGCAGATGCTTCTCGCATTCATTCCCCTCGTCCCTTTACCCTAGAATCCATCTAGGCACGGCTTCCTAGTGGCTGATGCGGGTGGAGGAACACTGGACATCAGCTCATATGCAGTTCGCGGCACAAACCCCCTTGTGATAGAAGAGATAGCACCACCAGACTGTCGGTCCTCCCCTCCCAGAGACTGGGCGCGTATGGCTAAATTTGGTTTTGATTCCGACAGGTATATTTGCCGGCTCTGTCTTTGTGAGTCGTAGGGCAAGGGAATTCTTGGCAGGTACGTTGAACCATCCTTATTTTCGACGACGTTGACGTTCAGTTAGAGAAACTTAAGAGCTCCAAATACGGGAGTCCTGACTCCATTGATCACATTACCAAACGATTCGACGAGACCACGAAACGCCTGTTCCGCGATAAGAATGACATCCAATGGATCCCGTTCGGTTCACCGCTGGACAAGGATGTGTCCGTAGGAATACGAGGTGGTTCTCTCAAGCTCGCGGGGTACGCGGCTTCTGTCACTTCATTTGGCATCCCAACTGAAACAATCCAGTGCCGAGGTAGCGGCTCTGTTTGAGCCGTCTATCCAGGCCGCTGTAACGTCGATCAACTCTCAAGTAGTGGCATCCCAAGGGATGATCAAGGTGGGTCCTTCTGCTTCTATATTCGTGCCAATCTTCACTCGGTCGCAATCTCGGCAGTCTGTATGGCTGGTGGGAGGATTTGCTGCTAGCCCTTGGCTCTTTAGTCAACTCCAAGAACGACTCGCGCCTATGAAGATCACTGTCAGCAGACCGGACAATCAAACGTGAGTCTCGTGGTTGCTGTGTATCGATTGCCCATCGGGACTTATTCATTTCCTTCTTCAGCTCCAAGGCTGTAGCAGATGGGGCACTGGGCTTCTACTGCGATCATCATGTCTCGGCAAGAGTATCCAGGTTCATGTATGGAGTGGAATATCTGCGGGAATATGATCCTAATGATCCCGAACACGTTTCACGGAGGGAGAGACTCTGCGAACTCCCCTCTGGCCCGAAACTTCTTCCAGATGCTTTCGATTGCATTCTCGCAAGAGTACGGATCTGCATTCCATCGTTTCTCTGATATTAAACCTCCTTTTCAGGGTGTAAAAGTGAAAGAGTCGACTGTCTTCACACGCAAATATTGTACGGAACTCACGAATCTGTCAACGCTTTCTGTATTTGAAGTCGAGATATGGTGTTACCGCGGGGGTGATACAATCCCTCCGTGGATCCTGAGGCATGCCGGTAAGTTGTGAATCACTGTACTCTCCCGACGCTGAATTTGCCTGTTAGAGGAATACTCTACGCTTTGCGTTGTGCGCGCGGATTTGTCACCCCTTAGCGGAAGTGCAGAGCCCAAGTCTGGGAGGAACGGCAAGACATATTGGACCATCGTTTTCAGCGTCGAGATCCACTTTGGTTTGACTGAGTTCAAGGCACGGATCAAATGGAATGACAACGTGCGTACCTACGTTTTTGTTTCTTTCATATCAAAATTTACATTGGCTCCTACAGGGACGGACGAAGTAGTAAGTTATGGCGCCAGCTGGATACTTCATGGACTAATCCATTCCAAGTGGTCCAGCATCTATCGTATACAGCGAAAGTGGCCATCGTGCCGATGAAGACGAGGCAGACAGTTACTCTGAAGATGACCTCGGCCCATCTCGCCCTGCCTCTCGTGCTCCATCCCGTCCTGCCTCTGTTGTCCCTTCTCGCACCAACTCTCAGGATTCTTCTGTGGGATCTGGGGCGAAGACGCCACAAGGGTCCGGGAAAGTGGATGCCACGTTCGTGGAGACGGCTAGCCGCAGTCGCACTGTGTCCATGACTCAGTCCCAGATCCCTAGACCATCCCACTCCCGCCATCCGTCTCAATCCCAACCTCAATCCGAACCCCAACCCCCGCCTCCTCAACCTCAGCCACAACCCCAGTCCCAGTCATCATATCAATCCGCGCACGCAGAGCGCACCCGAGAGTTCGAGCAACGCGAACGCACCGTCTCCACATCTCATTCCAGAGTGTCCTCGTCCGTCACGCAGGTCGAGCGTGACCGACAAATCTCCACTGGGTCGACGAAGATTTCGAGCTCGTATGCGACCCAGTCACGCAAGGAAACTGACAAGGAGAAGCGAGCTAGGGAGGCTGCGGATCGAGAACGTATTGCAGCTGTGGAGGCCGCCGAAAGGGAGCGTCTCGCGGCTATCGAGAGAGAGCGTATGGCTGCTGAGGCTGCCGAACGAGAGCGTCTCGCGGCTGCTGAAGCTGTTGAACGAGAGCGTCTCACGGCCGCTGAGGCTGCTGAGAGGGAGCGCATCGTCACGCAGGCCGAGCGTGACCGAAAAATCTCCACTGCGTCGACGAAGATCTCGAGCTTCTATGCGTCCCAGCCACGCAAGGAAACTGAGAAGGAGAGGCGAGCTAGGGAGGCTGCGGATCGAGAACGTGCTGCAGCCGCAGAGTTCGCCGAAAGGGAGCGTCTCGCGGCTATCGAGAGAGAGCGCATGGCTGCTGAGGCTGCCGAACGAGAGCGTCTTGCGGCTGCTGAGGCTGTTGAACGAGAGCGTCTCGCGGCTGCCGAGGCCGCTGCGCGAGAACGTGCTGCCGCCGAGGCTGCTGAGAGGGAGCGCATCGTCACGCAGGTCGAGCGTGACCGAAAAATCTCCACTGCGGCGACGAAGATTCCAAACCCCCAGTCACGCAAGGAAACTGAGAAGGAGAGGCGAGCTAGGGAGGCTGCGGATCGACAACGTCTTGCAGCTGCAGAGGCCGCTGAAAAGGAGCGTCTCGTGGCCGCTGAGGCCGCTGAACGAGGACGTGCTGCCACCGAGGCTGTTGAAAGGGAGCGTATCGCTGCTGCTGAGGCTGCCGAACAAGAACGTATTACTGCTGAGGCTGCCGAAAGAGAACGCGCTGCCGCCGCCCCGCCTTTCATAGCAACCAAGAGCCTCGGGAAGAAGGGGAAGGGGAAGCTCTCTAAGGACACGAGTAACGTTAATTCGCCCGTTGATCTCGCCGATACCGCGGTTGGCAAGAGTCCCCGGGCTCTCGCCAATACTCTTACTTCCGTCTGGGGATCTCAGTCCAAGGCTGTCACCCCCGCTGCTTCACCTCTTCCACCGTCAAGATCCGTGGGTCCTACGACGCCTAGAGTCGAGGTGCCTCCTGCTGAGGCACAGCCGCTCTGGGATGGCGCTCAATCGTTCTTTGGGGAGACAAACGCAGTCTCTGAGGAGACCACCGTCGTCACCAGAGAGCTCTCCGTGGAAGTTTCTCAGTCCCAAGACAATCTTGCCTCCGATGCTGCTCCTGGACATACTCCCGCCGACTCACTTCCGCCAGACCAACTTATCTCCGGAGCTGGGGGAGAACTTGGGTTCAACTCGGAAGTTATAGAATCGACGACCGAACGGATCGAGCTTACCGAGACGCATGTATCGAATACTCTGGAGTTGGGCGTTAATGCCACCTCGGACGGTGGCGTGTTCGGTGCATTCGGTACCTTTGGGGATGCCAGCGCGCCTGGAACAGGAGAGGATTCCAATTCATGGGGAGGAACCGCGCCTGGAACAGGAGACGAGTACAATTCATGGGGAGGAACTTCGGGTTGGGACAACGCTGAAACGACAACTGAACAACATACGACGGAAACGACTACTGAACAGCATACGACGGAAACGACTTCCAAGCCGCTCAGCTTTGGCTTTGGAGGAGCAGCTAGCAAGCTCTCATCATGGAGCATGTCTAAGCCTTCCTTCGGTTCTGGCATCTCCAGTAGCTTCAACTCGCTGTTTGGCGGTAATACCCAGAACCAAATCGAGCTGGATCCATTGCAGAACTCGACTGAGCCTGCAGCTGGGGAGCAAACGGAACCCGCTGCTTCTGCTCTTGCTGTCGAAGGGGCTACTGAACCAACACCTGAGGCTGGAGCTGCGAACCCGGATGCGGACGCTCTCCCTGTAGCTGCTCCTGAGCCGCCTGCTGCCGATACGCCTGCCGCAGAGGAACCAGTGTCGGCTGCGGAGCCATCTGCAGACAATCCTACCGAAGAAGCGGGTGCGGGCGGAGAAGAAGGACAACAGGAGGATGACGGGTTTGCGCAGACCAGGAAGGGCAAAAAGGGTGGCGGGGCTGGAGGAGCTAAGAAGAAAAAGAAGAAGTAAGCGTGATCTTTTCGCTGATGCGAGGACGATGGTCGGAAGACATGAGGTCTGGAGATGCTGCTTTCTTGGCAACTTTGCAATGGAATACTATACCCGATGTGATCTCTCTAATTCGCTTTCTTTCGCTCTACGAGAGTTCTGTCATGATGTTCGTGAAATTTAGGTATTATCGTACTCGTAAGATCGTAAGTTGTCGTGATGGTCGGGAATATAAGGCAATACTAGAGTGAGGGTATCAAACACGAAAAGCATAACGGAGGGGCGAGGTATAAGAAATAAACAGGTATCCATAGGTATCCAGTGACCTTCATCGACCGATGCCTGTGAGACTACGATTGCCAATTTCCTGCTCGAAACTTCGCTTTCGGAGTCTTCCATTCTCAGCTGGAAGCGGGAGCCCTGACTTGAGACTGACCACGCTGGCATTCTTCTTCGCATCGAGTGAGAAAGCGACGTTGACTGATGGCATGCTCAGTCGACGGATCCAGCCTTTCGGCTTCTCGGGACGAAGGAGGAAAGGAGGCTCCGGTGGACGGAGATCTCGAGGTGCAGGGGAAACGTCTGGTGGCACTTTGTATTTGCTGACTGAGCACGTGTCGCATCCACAGAAGGGTGCATGATCTTTCGCTGGAAGAAGAGGCGAACGTGAAGGTGAGTGCGAGGGACTTGGACGAGGTAGAGGTGGAGGTGGAGAGATGGTCGAGCTGCTACCGGTCGACGAGGAAGGGTTAATGTTGGAAACGCTCTGCGAACCTCTCTTGTGTCGGAAAGGACTATTCCTCGGACCCTTGGGGCCGTCAGAGGCGTTGCTGGGTTCGGGACGGGAATTTAGGAAATGCTGCTTGTCTCGCTCGAAATCGCGGGCTCTTTGGTTAAGTTCGCGTTCTCGTTGACGTAGCTCGTACTCCTTCTCCTTGAGCTCGAGCTCAGCTAATTCTTCGATACGCTGCTTGCGTCTTCGTATCTCGTTCTCTTCAACGGGCACGTCGCGTGTGGACTGATGTACTGGAGTCTCCACGGGCAATGGGAAACGATCCACTGTAGGCGAGGCGGTTCGTCGTGGGGACAAAGGCTCGTCTAGAGGTAGATAACGAGATGCGATCTCGGATACACTCATCGGTAACCGAGGAATATCTTTCGGCCCATGGGGAGGTATTTCGACCTGAGATAGGGAATTGACGTGAGTACATAACAGAAAACACCTAGATCTCCCTACCGTTCGAGTGTATTTAGTACGCAACGCGGCGACATTGTTCCCCGTGCTGTTCGTAGAGCTTGTACGTTCGATATTCTTCTTCGCAGCATCAACGCTGTGACTCTTGAATGCACTCCTGTCACTAGCATCGGACTGAACCCCGAATTCCTTCTCGTTCGAGGCTTGCTCTGCTCTCTTGAATGGTGACCCAGGTCTGCTAGTGCTGGGTTTATCGGAGATGTGAGATCCTTTCCCGATCAATGAAGGTCGTCTTGGCTTCTGTGGGTTGCCTCCTGACACTTCACCCTCCTTGCTCTCCGGTGAAATGGCACCAGTAGGTTCATCTTGAACACGTGTGTCCGCGTGTGACTGTTGCACCTTTGGCGGAGTCTGCGTCACTTGTGATGAGTGTAGTGACTTGGAGGTGTCGAGCACAAAAGGTTCTCCGAGCTCGGTGCCTTCCATAGCTTTCGGAGAATCGGTCAAGGCTTGAACAAGTGGGACTAGGTTGGCCTGGGACTGAGCAGGATTGGGACTACCAGCTCGAGAATGGACTGATAGGATGTTTTGGAGCTGGGCCTGCTGACGTTGTAATTCTGCTTCATTCGAGGCTAGGGGGATGGGGAAGTGGGTCGGCGGGAACGGGAAAGAAGACAGCGTCGTGATCGAATTGATAGAACCCTGGTTCTGGGGAGCTGTGCTGAATGGTGACCGCGGCGTATCAAGCATGCTTGTTGCGGTTGCTGATACTGCTCCCGGGCTATAATTGCCTGCGGGAGGGACAGGGAGAGACCGACGAAGTGGTGTGGAGAGACCGGTCTGACCCCACTCCGAAATGCCGGGGGGTCCCTGCGTAGGAACCGCCTCATGAGAAAGCTCTGGTAAGTCGTCGGGAAGAGGTCCAGTCCAGGACCCTTCGCAAAGAGCACGCCATTCTCCGAGCGGTCCGACGGTGGGAGAGATTCGGCGGATACTCTCACAGGTGCGAGTCCACTCAGCATCTGCTATACGAGAAAGGCCTGCAGCTACATGGAACGTCACTGAAACATGTTGCTGAGTGACATGGATCGCATGGTTGCTGATTTGTAGAGGTGATCGTCCATGGCGAGAACTTGATACGAAAGGAGAATACTCACAATTTCTCTTGTGACATCTCAGGTCCTAGGACACTGAGCAAATTGATGTAACGAGCATGTTCTTCACTAGTATCACGCGCCCCTTTCTTGGACTTCTTCTCATAGGCTTGACCTGAAAACAGAACTGTCAGGAATGCACCGCTTCTAACCAGGCAGATTAGCATGGCTTACCAGCTTGTTTGATGCGAGCGTTAGAGTCCTCCATGCGCTGATCGTGCGCCTTCTCCTCTTTCTATCTAAGAGTCAGTCGACCACTTGACGGCCAAGAACTCGGAGCTTACCGCCAGTTTCTTGAACCATTTCTTGACTTCTGAGCTGACATTATTGCATTCTTTTTCAGCGATCTTCGCAAACTTGCCATCGACGTCTGCCAAGACCTCGAGAACGCTAGCACTCGCACCAAAAGCGTTGGCTAGATTGCGGCGGTTCTCAGTCGACGATCTTCTTCGAGAGTTAGGGCGAACTCACTTGCGAATTGCACATTTGTCTTCAATCCTGCGGCATCTTTGAGAGCCTTTGAGAGCTTTTTCTGAATCGCTCCAAAAGCACTCGCTGCCTCGCAGTAGTCGTTCAAGATGCTCAAGAGGGCCTCAATCGTACGACATGACTTGTGAATGTCTTGTCGTTCCGCTGGCTGTACCGCTGTCGTCGCAGTGGACATGTTGGGCACTTGACGGGGAGAAATGACCAACGCCGAATCCTACGATGTCGGACGATGATCGCTCACAAAATCCGTGACCTCACCCCCTCGCCTACGACAAGTGAAGTGGTGAACGGACTTTGAATCCTCAGTATGTACCGCGGAATCAAATCTAGTTTCAACCCTGGCCAACCCAACCTGGACTGCCAAAGTGTTTAGCCCGTACTTGAACTTGCAGATAATGTACTTTGGTCGATATAAACATGGAGAGGGCATGGATCAACCAGTGCTTGTCATGCATCACAAGAAAGTCAACATATCAACACTCTGAACATGGCTAGCTCTGCCTCCGAGGGCGTCTCGACTCGGACGGTCCGCCATCCTCACCTCGTCTTCGTGGAGAGCGAGATCGGGAGCGTCGACGCCCACTCTCTCTCAGAATGACTGCCTCTCTGCCAGCTGAATCTTCCTCCGCCGTCCGACGAAGGTCACTCTGAGTCGACCGCTCGACCTCCACCTCATTACCTCGTGTATCTTTTCTTTCCTCCGTGATTTGTCCCACCCCAACACCTTTCTCTTTGCCGTCACGCTTATCTTGTCTTCTTTTCCACAACAACTTCCGCACGCATTTCGGGCATAGGACGATTTTGACTAGTGCTTCCTTCTGTTCCCCGTGTTCTTCGTAAGCGAAAGGCAGTTCGAGGGTCGAGAGATCGGGGGGAGAAGGTGAACGACGATATTCACAACGGGTATTCGCACAGGATGTTTCCCCGATTTCGTCAAGAACCTCCGATTCTGTCCGCCAGCGAAGAGCAAACTGTGAAGAGTCTGCGTAAGACTGACAGCAGAACTTTAGGATGGCGGAGATACGACGTACATTGCCGGACTTGTAGTGCTTCAAATCGCAG
>JBBPRG010000585.1:0-10821 GCA_038092895.1 Chalciporus pseudorubinellus
TTCTCCATCTGACACACCTCACCCTCAGCGACGAGCTGGATTATCGTATCCTCGGACTACTATGCAAATTTGACATGCCTTGTCTCAAAAACTTGAATCTTGAACCGGTGATGTTCAATGCCACGCATTTCTTGAAAGGGCTCGCGAATCTACCTGCCTCACCGAGTGCAGACTTGTACAGCGAAGGAGGATATAGCTTGCTCAGTGGACTCGACCATCTTGCATTTAATTCTGAGATAGGTGTCAACCCTGAGCCTTTGGAGGTCTTCTTCGACAAGCTCCAGCATCTCAAATCTCTGCAGCTCAGCCTGCCGATCCAGTGGACCATGACTCATGTTTACCTGAGGCTTCTCTTGCCGGAGGGAGACAGTGTCAGAATGCCGCTGCTCAGGACCCTCATCATTGGCTCGAATTCGGAGAAGATCACTGTCCCTCTTCAACATGTGGTACAGCAAAGGAAGGATGCGGGGTTCCCACTCAAATCGCTGTATCTGCAGAAGACATGTCGACCATTTGACGATGAAGACTTAAGGTGATTCAAGGAGAACTTGGTGGCGGTCTCATTTTTCTGCCTGTGTCGCACCAAATCACCCTTCGCTGGTAAATGTTTGGATCATCCAACAGGCGGTGACATTAGGACTAGTTGCAACTGCTGCCCCCAGAACATGATCGCAGTTCCAAGTTGAAGGTTTTGCAAACACCGGATGACTGGTGATGGATAGGTTTGATTCATGCATGTATGTGGAGATGTCAGAGGGGCGTGTGTGTGCAGCTCCTAGTTTTCCGTAGGCAGACCGAAGATTCGTTCCTTCTCACTCGCAGTTCCGTGCCCTAGTATCAATCAGAATAGTGCTTGCTGTTACCGTCGGCATGGAAAAAAGTCTGACCCTCGACTCATGATCAGGCTCGTGTTTTCCACGCGGATGAATACCTACATGTAAACAACAACCTAGCCATGCTTACGAAGTTACTACACTGTCACGGTAACCGCCGTGACTGTCGGCTTCATTATCAGTATTACCACTCAGTTCCCGAGTAAAGCCTGCAATGACTTGAATGGCTCCCTCAGGCCCGGGCTATCGCGGTGCGAGTGTTACCTTTTCATGCCCTTTTGGTGAACGTATGCCATCTGACGATCCAGTGACGACTTCACTCTCAAGCAAGTTAATGCACTGGCAGTGAATGTTTTGCGGGTCGCTGTGCTTACGAGTCGGCGTAGCTGGCCAATGCACAGATTTCAAGTTTGTTGCGTTGTTGCAACGTGGTCAGGGTCTCCGCCGAGACATTCAAATGGCTCGAGAGGACTTCCATAAAGTTCGTTCTACGTGTCTGAAGACATATTTTTTCACGGAAACCCAAACTAAGATGCACAGTACTGCCAGTAACTCGAAGGTGAGTTCTCCAAGCCTGAATTCGCGCTCCCTCCGCATCTTGCTGTACCATGTATGACCCACTTCACGCGGTCACCCCACTGGATCTCCGCACGATTAACGAGCCAAGTCACCGTTGCCGCTCTCGAGGCTATGATTCATATCCAGCCTTCCATCGTGGTTATAGGCTTCAGCGTGTTGGCCGTCGCCTGGCCGTATACGCGTACGCATTCCTTCTTGTCTTTCACCATCGCTGGTTTACGATGGATTTGGAAGGTGTCCCTCCACTGCCAGAGGGTGTCGACCTGCCACACGAGGACTTTGGATTCCTTGTCGTCCCAAGGCGACTTAGTTGTACTTCTTCTCATCCGTACCATTTCGGCACTGGAACCAAGATTGGGTTTGGTTTCGGATGCGCACTTGGTCAGTGTTTTTTGTTGATTCTCGAGTCTCGCTGACTTCCAGAAGTCGTTGCGAATTTATACTACTGCCAGCCTCTGCTAAGTCAGTTTTCTTGCTACATCAGTTGCTTACCCTCATCCCGTTCTAAAGTCCAGATCTCGAAGGAGTTCAAAACGACGTACACGGATGTATCAATGTAAGCCTTATGATACAAATTCATCCTCGTCTGACTTGACGTCAGAGTGCCTACGATGTATCAAGCTGGGCACGCGTTATTTCTCCATGCCTCATTAACTGAAGCTGAACGAAGATTGACAGGTATGGCGTCGGATTATGTTTCATCACTCCTCTCGGCGACCTTCTTCGGCGACGGCAGTTAATCGTGGGCCTAGTGTTCGTCACAACGTGCCTTTCGATCGGCATAGCGCTGTCGAAAAGCCTCCTTGTCTTCAAGATATTGTCGTTTCTCCTTGGAGTGTTCAACGTTACCCCTCAAATCCTCATACCGTTTGCCGCGGACTTAGCTTCTCCAGAACACCGCGCAGGCGCTGTGTCGATCCTCCAGTCCGGTCTTATGCTGGGGATATTGCTAGCTCGCGTTTTAGCTGGGGTAGTCGCATACTTCACCGACTGGCGTGTCGTTTATTATGTGGCGATCGGTCTCCAACTGATCGTCTTATGTGGAGCTTACTTGATTGTACCCGATCATCCTCCGAGAAACCCTCGTCTTAGTTACCGTCGAGTCTTCACAACGATGGCCAAATATTCTGTTACGGAACCAAAACTCATTCAAGCGGTGTTCATCAACATGGCCTCCATCACGTGCTGGTCCAGCTTCTGGATCACTGTCACCTTCCTTTTGGGAGATCCGCCCTATAATTATTCAACGTAGGTGATCCAGGCTTCAACGTCGGGGAGCTAACCCGCGTTCCATAGGTTGTACATTGGCCTGTTTGGCCTCGTTGGAGTCTTAGGCGTATTCGTAGGTCCGGTGGTTGGCCGATTCATCGATCGCATGGGCCCTTGGATGTCGTTGCTCATAGCGACCTCCTGCCTGCTTGTCTTACAGGGCGTTGAGACCGCAGCGGCAGGGATCAACATCGCCGCAGTGGTCATATTCTGCTTCGGACTCGATGCCCTCCGGCAAACCCAAACTGTTTCCTTGCAGACCATCGTGTTTAGGTACGCTTTTACTCCAGGTTGACGAACTATGACTTCACCCAAATCCTCACTAGTATATCCGAAGACTCTCGGTCGCGTCTGAATGCGGTACTGACTCTTTCGGTACGTCTGTCTCGATTTCTTCAGGATTGTCAGTGACTCGTGTCCCATGGCTTCACATAGCTTTCTGCCGGGCAAGCAATTGGCTCGTCTGCGGGGTCGAATGTCTTTCTAAATTATGGATGGCGTGTTGCTTCTGCACTTTCGATGGCCCTTTACGGATGGCAGTTATTTGTACTCTTCCTGCGGGGCCCGAACTGCCAACAGTACACGTGGTTTGGATATGAGGGGGGGTTCGCCCGTGACGCAGAGAGCAAGCAGAACGGAACCATCACACCTGGCACGCAGAACTTGGACCCATCCGTCATTGATATCTCAAACGCCAATTCGAACCAGACGAACCACAAAGAGATTTCTGACATGAACGACATTTCCCTTACGCTATCTGAAATCCCCTATTTTCCTCCCTTGGATCTTTCCCGATGTAGCACTCTGGTGTAGCCCTATTCTTTCTCGCCTCTCTTCTGCTATTGGACGGTCAATCTGAAGATCTCTAGTACTTCGCTATAAATTGCGATGTATTGATGGGGTTGTTCGCTGTACTCTTTTGCTATTTGCTGGCTTCCGTTGTGGCGGTGCTCGGAAAATTTGTAAGTAGACGAGACATTATGTAATATTGATGATCTGAAGCCGAATTCGAGATCTGTGCGCATGCGGTAAACTTTTCTCCCTTCTGAATTATTCATTTGCAGGCCGAAGAAAAACAGCTCCTCCCTCCTTGATAAATATGTATCGAGTTCGAGTCAAGCTCCGAGTCGCAGGTTGTGGGCAAGCAGTTTATAATTACCTTGCAATCGCCAGCTCAGATAAGCCATCATTTTGACATGAGTACTTATCTACGCTAGTTTACCGATTGACCGAGGTCCGACAAAGACCGAAGACGGGCCTGGGCGGCGGCCCGCCAGGTGGAAGAAGTCACTCTACTCGTGCACTATCTACGCCGTCGGGGAATTATCATGATGCGGTGCATACTCTGCCAATGATCAAACTCTGCTCACTTTTCCTGCAGGTTTCAATGGGTTGGAGATTCCAGGACACTGAGACGGCGTTCTCGACCCAAGTCTCAACCACCTGTGGAGCCACGCTGTGACGATCTAATGCGTTGTTGTCTTCATCGCACGCACCCCATGACACCAGCTTACATACAGAAATGAGAGACTCTTCATTACTCACATTACACTTTGGGTCACCTGCCAGTGGTTCCTTCCCAAGTTTATAAATACGTGTCCTGGGATGTGACTGCGACGCCGTCTCCTCTGCTCTACGGATGATGTCGGTCTCCACTACCATCGCGACAACAGAGTCCTCGACAGTGGATGTTCCTCCCCCTTCGGAACCGGTAATAGACACTAGACATCCTACCTACCGATACGACTTTGGATTCTTACCAATCCCGAAACGACTCCGTTACGATCCTGAAGCGCCATTCTATTTCGGCTTATTCTTGAATGTATTCTTTGGAATATGTAGTACGCTGGGTGAGCCAACCTTTTTGCTGCGCTCTCCATATATTCCGTATGCTAATCACGCAACAGTCTGCGCCAACCTCTACTACAGTCAGCCCATATTGAGTGAGAGTGATCGTTATCAAGGCCAGGCTTCTTACCTTATCACCTTATCGCAGTTCAGCTATCACACTCCTTCTCCGTGACATACGAGGAAGTATCAAGGTACTTGCAATGCCCTCCTTGCATGAATTCAACTAAGGTCAATCGTCAGAATACCCACTCTAGTACAAGCTGGGTAGGTTCGTTCGGTATATCAGATCTCGGCAAACTCACGGTAATATTAATAGGTATGGAATCGGACTCTTGGCCATTTCTCCTATGGGCGACATGTTGCGACGTCGGGGACTCATCATCTCGCTTGTGTTTTGTTCAACATGCCTCACCATAGGACTTGGGACCACGAATAATCTTGTGGTCTTCGAAGTCATATCCTTCTTTATCGGCTTTACCTCAATCTCGCCTCAAATATTGATACCACTCGCGGCGGATTTGGCACCTCTTGAACGTCGTGCATCTGCGATATCCCTTGTGACGTCAGGATTTCTGCTAGGTATCCTGATTGCACGGGTTCTTTCTGGTGTGGTTGCCAACTTCGTGAGCTGGCGCTTTGTCTATTGGATGTCAATCGGAATTCAAAGTATCGTTCTATTTGGATTATATATCCTGCTCCCCGACTATCCTGTCAAAAATCGAGACCTTTCATATCTTGAAATATTTCGTTCCATGGCCAGATTCATGTGGAATGAACCACTGGTGGTTCAGATCATACTCATCACCATCGCTGCCAGCGCGTGTTATACGAACTTCTGGGTCACTCTCACTTTTTTGCTTGGTGGACCACCTTATAACTACTCCACGTACGTTGTTTCTCATTCGTCGCTTCATACGCTGACGAAATCACAGAATCCTGATAGGTCTTTTTGGCCTCATCGGCATGTTGGGCGTGGTGGTTGTACCACTATTGGGCCGCCTCATCGACAAGCTAGCGCCGTGGCATGTAGCCCTGGCAGCAACTCTTTCCCTTATCGGCCTTCAGGTTATGGAGATCGGAGGCGCAGGGATCAATGTTGCCGTACCTATTATCTTTTGCTTCGGTATGGACGTATGTCGCCAAAGCCAACAGATTTCTCTTACTACCCTCATGTTTGGGTAAGTCTAATAGTCTACAAACACGGGCAGCACGGTTATCTGATAACACCTTCGAAGAATCTCGGAGCGTGCTCGTTCACGGCTAAATGCTTTGCTCATTCTTGCGGTGCGTTCCTGAACACTCGCTCGAGTCATGCCTCCTGCTAACTCATGCGCAGGTGTTCCTCGGACAAGTTATGGGTACCTCAGCCGGGACAAAGGTGTTCGTCCAGTATGGTTGGAGGGCAAACGCCCTTGTGTCCATGGGGTGGTTTATATGGCAGCTATGTATCCTCCTTCTAAGAGGCCCGCACTGTCCACAGCGAAAATGGATAGGTTGGCAGGGTGGATTTACTATGAAAAGGGCAGCTGGCGCATCTACCAAGGATTGCGAAAAGGCAGAAGTTACCCAAACGACTTCAGATTCCTCGGGCACCCCGGAGGCTTTGCCTGAGGCAGAAAGCAAAGCTTAGACGCACTTGCAATTACAAGCAGGCGCATGATAGATATGATAGATATGATAGATACCGTGACTATCACGGTAAATTGCTAGCCTGAGATGACGAATTGATTGACAATCTGACCCATTTGAATAATTCCGGACTTCAAGTCGCGCTCGATGGACCGTGACAGTGCCTCCCAATTATCAGCCTGCGCTGCATCGATTTTGTAGGATCTTGGTAGATCATGTATCTTTGATGTTGAATACCGGTACCGTTGCAGCGCAGCATTTTTGCATAAATGATGAACCCGAAAGAACACGCTGACTAGTGCTGACTACGAGTGTCCGGCGTAATACCATATGCAAGTACATTACCGAAATGCCGACGCTATTTATGCCTCTCAGAATAGCATGGATTGCATATGCGCATGGATATGCGTTCTCCATCATGGCGTCCTCGACCACCGAAACTGAGGTCGGTCCGCCCAGTCCAGGATTCCTCACCGATAAGGTCGACAGTGACGAAATAACCATACCCTCCACCGATTTCGGAATTTTCCCAATCCCGAAGAGACTACGTTATGATCCCGACAAGCCTTTCCATTTCGGACTCTTGCTGAATACCTCCTTTGGGTTCGCCAGCACATTCAGTGAGTGCCCCGCACCATGCACCTTTCAGACTTCGGGACTTCCTGACACCCACCCAGTTGTTGCAAATCTATACTACTGCCAACCTTTGCTGAGTATGTGTGATGTCTATTTCTTCTTGGATTGGAATGCAACATGCTCACCGTTCGTGTTTCTAGTTGAATTCTCAAAATCATTCAACGTTACATATGACGAAATATCAGTGTACAGAAACTTCTCTTATATTCAAAGCACCTGCTTATGGTAACGTCTCGCAGAATACCGACGTTGATACAGGCAGGGTACGTTACGGCTCGCCTTCCATTTAGATCAGGGCAGATAGTCATCGCTCATCAGTTATGCCGCAGGTCTTTTGTTGATTTCTCCCCTCGGAGATCTAGTCCGTCGACGACAGTTGATATTGCTGCTTGTCTTCTTGTCAACGACCCTCACCATCGGACTGTGTATCACCACTGATCTCCGGGTCTTCGAGGTTCTATGTTTCTTGATCGGTGTGGTCACCGTTACACCTCAGATCCTCATGCCGCTCGCTGCTGATCTGGCTACACCGGAACGCAGGGCAACGGCCTTATCCGTCGTATCGTCTGGCCTCATGCTAGGCGTGTTGATCGCAAGAGTCCTCGCTGGAGTCATCGGCAACTTCAGTACATGGCGGATAGTCTTCTACTTGGCCATCGGTGTCCAGTCCCTTGTGTTGGTCGGCGCCTACTTCATCCTACCAGACTACCCAGCCAAGAATCGCGATTTGACCTACTTCAAAATCCTTTACACCATGGCCAAATACGCTGTCACAGAGCCTCTCGTCGTGCAGAGCGCGTTGATCAATATAGCGTCTAGCGCGTGTTTCACGAGTTTTTGGGTCACGTTGACATTCTTGCTTGGAGGCCCACCGTATTATTACTCGACGTGAGTGGTCGTCCCATAAGCCTACGATGATCGATCACAGATGCATCGGCGTTAGACTCAATATCGGCCTTTTCGGACTTGTGGGCATGTTTGGTGTTTTCGTTGGTCCTTTCACAGGTCGCCTGATCGATAGGCTCGTACCCTGGTACGCGACACTGGTGGGAATCTCGATGCTTATTATCTTCCAATCCATACAAACGGCTGCGGGTGGAATCAACGTTTCCGCCGTCGTTATCGCTTGCTTTGGGCTTGACGCCGCGCGCCAGATGCAACAAGTGTCGTTGGCGACTGCGGTATTCAGGTAAGGCGTATTCTAATTCTCAGACGCCTGGTATTGAATGTACGAACGATAGCATCTCGAGCGATGCACGGGCTCGCTTGAACGCCATTCTCATTTTATCGGTGAGTCCTCCTGTGGTACCCATCGCGTTGATCTGTATCGACGATCCGCACAGCTTTTCATCGGTCAAGTGATGGGAACCTCAGTCGGGACACAAATCTTCGTTCAACACGGGTGGCGAGCATGCTCGCTCTTCATGTTGGCGCTGTACGCGTTTCAGTTTGGGATGCTCATGCTACGAGGGCCCCATTGTCCAAGAAACCACTGGTTTGGTTGGGCGGGTGGCTTTGAGGCTCGCAAAAATGTTGTGGAAGCATGGAAAGAAGAAGAGACGGCGACGAAAGCTGCGAATCCAGCAGGCGAGGAACCGCAGGCTGAAAAAGACGCTGCTGAATCTGTATGATATGAGGGGATAGCCTGAGTTTCTTTGGATTAGAAGCACCTTCTGCACATTGACGGTGTCACGTTTATTCTTACAAATAGAGTAGGTACCGTGGACTTTACAGACGAATGATTGTCCGTTATGAGCCTGGGTGAGGTGCCCTTTATTAGTATGTAGAACCTGTATTCGGCTGACTCGGGGACGTAGCTCCACCCAGGTGTTTACATGAGTTCTGGCCATGGGTATGGGGTAGGAACAGATCTACCACCTGTATCTATGAACAACCGAGTATCAAGGGCATTTCCATACGAAGTGGATCATAACGCAAGGATGGACATGCCATCTAGAAAGGTTCCGACGCGCCAGAACCTTGTTGGCACGTGGGCAATGATCGAATGCTCCGTCCGCTCAGGGAAAAAAAAATCCTACATCAACGGGCCATTCTGACAGAAATGCCAAAAGGATAGCACGGAATGTGCCCGAAACGTGCAAAAATCACTTTTGAAAGGGAACCGAAAAAAGAAACTGGCGTCTAGTCCATATCGGGGAGCGAAAGATGCGGTGTGATTTGAAAGGATGCCATCCTGAGTGGTCAGACAATAATCTGAACAGAAAAAGGAAAGCGTGTCTGGACAGGACAAACTTTAACATGCTATCAGATGACCGAGGGTAGAAATTCGTCATAGGGTCTGAGTAAGCGAACGTGGGCGGGGTGTGTGCCACTGCCAGGTCCCTAGTGGACCCACTGAAGTACATAAACACTCTCCGAATGCTGGTATCGTGTCATTGAGTGTCTATGAGTGATTCGATAAGGAGAATGATGAAATCCTCACACCGTATGTTCTCGTCGTAAAATGATAGCATTTCGGATGGATAGGTATCGCCGAAAACATTTGTCACACCGTGGGGTACACTGGCACCACACTATTAGTACGGAGATGCGATCTGACCAATGATAGTGGATATGAAGGAGCGCATGAGTTTCGCCTCCCGCGAGATTTTGACAGACTTTAACCCAGGGTTGTGTTGATGGGGGTGTGGTGCTACAATTTGGGGAATGGAGCAAAGACTGATATGGAAAATATTCATCTCGAGACACCGATCAAGATCTAGCAAGATCCAAAACAGGACGGTGACTGTTAGTGACTAGAAGTGGTGGCAACGAAAGCGTGGGGACGCATAAACGGCCTGGGACATGCGGGGGGTACAACGTAAGTCACTGCAGCATAGTGGAGAGAGTGAGACACACTCCACCGGAAAATGATGACCTGCGGAGATTCTTGAACGGAAAAATCGAGATTTGCACGTAATAGGCGTCGAAATGAAGCATCATGAGGCGCATTCATAAATCAGCAAGTCAAGTTATAGTGGATTGTACTTATTACCTTTTCCACCATTCCGTGTAGACGAAATTTAGAGAGCTTGAAGCGAACTACCTGATACTTAGTCGGTGGGCGTCCGACATGACGTGCAGTTCTAAGTGGGTCAACGTGAACGTTGCCGGCAAGGCTTTCCATCCTAATTTGGCACCTTGTGTTGTCAACGTTTGAATTAGTATCAACTTGTCTTACACCCGGTGCGGAGAATCTGCATGATGGCGGACACTGTAGCTGGGGAAGCCAATGCTGGTGCAGTGGCGGCGGAAATTGCAGAGAGTAAGTTACCCGTCATTTTCTCCAATTGTCAAGAGTCTGACCCACGTGTCTTAGAATCAACCTTGCGTATCAGGCTGATCACGGCAGACCTAACTGAAGACCTGCGTCATCTCGTCTTGTGGCCTCACAAGCCGCTCGATTACGTTCGCCTCGACGAGGATAAATACGGGTACCATTTCGGCGCCTTTCTGCCTTCTCAAGACAAGCCTGTCGCTGTTATCTCAATCTTTTTCGAGTCTATTCGATCCGCCGGGACTAATAGTCTCGAAAGCGGGTCAGAAGAATCTGGGGAATCAGCTCGGTTTAGGAAATTTGCATGCCACCCTGACTTCCAGGGTCAAGGTATTGGGACGAGCTTGCTGCAGTATGCGGCATCGTTTTGCTCGAGCATGGGTGCAAAGGTCTTCTGGTGCGATGCTCGGCTAAGTACCAGCCAGTGGTATGAAAAACGTGGCCTTACACCCTTTGGCGACACGTTCTTCAAGGATACGGTGGAATATACCCGCATGAAGATGGACCTTGTGCACCACGATGCAGAGTAGCATCGCAGTGGGCGTATTCGTGCATCATATAATGCGATCCACGGACTAGAAATCGCACAAACGAACGACTGCCACATCAGCAGAGGTGCGTGCGTTGGTTTGCCTGCAAATGGCTGTAATTCTGCTCGGGGGCGCTGATGACGAATTTTTAGATCGATCACCACGATTTACTGTAGCCGATATCGCCCCTTGTACCGCCGATGTCCCTTTCAATATT
>JBBPRG010000586.1:0-10804 GCA_038092895.1 Chalciporus pseudorubinellus
GACACTGGCTTGGCCGACATGATGGGCAAGTCCCTTGCAATGGTACAGCAGATGTCGCAGACATATCCCTGTTAGTGCTGTCTATCCTACCATGTCGTAAACGTGTGAATATCAATATGTTTGCAATGACGAAGACATTGAGTCTGACGCCCATGAGGAGGCCGATGATTCCGACTCCTCCAATAGCTTTTCCTGGGCTGATATGAGCTCGCCAAGAAGGGATATGTACCTGCGAATGATCCGCACAACGAGAGGATCGTCACGGGTCTCGCGTCCGTCGGACTCAGAGTCCCATGTTTCGTATCTAAGAGGCTCAGAGGAACTGCATGACAGCGATGATGGCATGTGTCTAATGTGATCCCGCGACCGCCATGCACTGAAATAATAAATCAGAGATGGAGGACGACCAGACAATTCGGTTCAAGGACTACAGGCAAAATATGGCTGTTTCACTTGATCCCAGTCTCCATGGAGATCACCCTCAGTCGAACGCCAGCTCACTCGAATCGTGTGGGGATGCCGCCCAGGTGATTTATGATCCTGTGCAACATCCATGTTCCACTCCCAGTCCAGCATTTGATCCAGAAGGCTTCTCCCCGATAGGTCAGTTGGTTTTCAATGTCACTTCGATTGCCTTTGAAATAACAACGTTGAAGACCCACATGATGATGACGCGTTTGGCACTGCATGGGATGCATTGAGAAGGAAGAACATCATGCAACGGCAGGTTACCGACAGGGATGAATCACAGGGTGCTGGAATGGACTTCCAGGCCTTCCTCAAAAGGGTCAGCACCTTGGCTGACCTGTGTAAAGCTGCAAGTCCGGTCAGCTTGTTTGACAAGGTAGCATGATTAATATCACACTCAGATCTATTGACAGACATTCACTTAGATCGTCGAAGAGGTCGGCCCGATTTGAGACTTGCTTGCAAAACATAGGGATGGCCTACCAGCCTGGATAGGTGAACTGGACACGAAACGAAAGGTGAGCATCCCGTGTTCATCTTTCATAGCACCTTTCATTCTAATCATCCATGGTTTAGAATTGGTTTCTCCAATATATCATACGTTTCACAAACCCCACTTGCGTCAACTCAAGGGCAATGGGGTACAGACGCCCGAATCGGTGATGTCGGCATTCCGCGAATTGGCATGCTTGTGGCAGACGTGAATGACCTAGGTGTTGCAATCTATCTTGATCATACTGCTAGCAATCCTGTCGGCTATTCCAAGTCCTTTGAGGCGTGATGTTAAATGTGGTACTCAACCTACAATGTCATTCGTTTATTCTGTGGATCTAAATGATGAACCCGGCAGAATTGGCAAATGTGTTGGGCGTGGTTGGATTCAAGTTCAAGCTTGTTCAGTAATGGGGGAAGACGGTTGAAGTCACCATAGTAGGTCCAAACGACTGCAGTGCAAGGTCACCGCTATCCATGTTGTATCTAATCTAGATCTGATGGTTTCGTTGACATAGCGTCGGACCTACCGCAGTATACTGTGACGCACCTTCATCCGCTCGCCGTTTCTTACGCGCAGGCCTGGGAGTAGACGGCAATGCAAGGGAACATTCCATCTTGTACTCCCTGCAGCGCAAGCACAGACGCCCCAATGCTCCTCCAACGCACTGTTGTTCATTGCTCTCTTTGCATTTCACGCACCGATCCTCACCCCGGAGTATTGGACGATTCGACGGCGTCGCCGGTCCCTCTGGTGTGCTCAGTGCGGCCACCCTCTCGCTCATGACGCCGAGGGCATCGACGATGGCTTCGCACACTTCAGTGTCCAGTGGCTCTGCGTTCGCCGACCCGGACATAATCCCCGCGCTCAGCTACGGTAGAGTCAGTCCTCGCATGTCGAGCGTCACCGTGACCGCCTACCGAGGTATTGAGCACCAGCATCGCCCACACCCGCCGATCGTTGGCATCGCCGCTGAAACGGAATATGGGGTTTGACAAATACCTCAATGCTTCATGACTCCCCACTGAGTCCATGGTCAAGGGTAATAATGTGAGCGGATACGATCGAGAGGCGATTCGCCCAAATTTGGCGTTCCGACGAGCGCACCTGTTTGTTAGCTTTGTCAACGCCTATGCCGTTTGAATACATTGGCAAGCGAGCCCAACCCATTGTAGCTATCAATCTTGAATATATGCAGTCTGATTTCAGATATATAATTCAAACAACGTCACGAACCAAGGTTCGTGTTGTTTGCAAAGTCGTCAAAGACACTCCTAACCCACTTTCACACTTTACGAACCCTTGTTCGAGTGCACGAGCCTAGGTTCGTGTTGTTCCTAGAGGCTTGTAAAGGTGGTTCGAACGCCTCAGGTGCCCCCAATATCACTTCCACACTTTACGAACCTAGGTTCGAGGTGATGGCAATCATGAACATTCCGACAGACGTTCGCGATTCCGAGTCCACGGTCCTCTTGACAATATCGTTAGACGGATTATCAGTCAAGCGAGGGTATGTTTTTATGGATCTCACACGGGGCACTTATCTCTTGCCCTGATGGTGTTGGGTGTTGAATCTACTAGGAGCGAGCTTCAAGAGGCTTTGGGATAAGGATAATTTGCATATGTCGAACCGCACTCTGCGGACATCCAGGCAGACGCTGCAAACTGGCAACCACCTCGCAGGAGTGTCGTTCGTCACTGGCTCTCCGAAGGACAAGTCGCACAGAAAGTGAAATGTGAGGCAGCCGTCACCCTTTCTCGCCGATCAATCTCTGAAAATACTGCCTCGCTGCCTCGGGCCCCAATGATGTCGAGACGGACAATGACCATTTGGGGGTGATGCCCTCCCAGGGGGAGAAAGATGCCAGTGAAGAAGACCTGGCTCCCGCTCACATCAACAGGAAACGGAAGGCATCCTCACCACCACAACGCCGTCCCTCACCAACGAAGCGTGCTAAAGGCCGACCTCACACTCAGATCTCAATCAGAGGGAAATGGCGAGCGAGTTATTATAGGCCAAAGAACCGACACATCGACATCTCATCCCCAATGCCCGTCGACGCATTGGGTGAACAATATCCACCATCATTGCCCTGCGATCCCGCAGCATTCGGCAACCCTAGTCAGCCTCATGTGCGACAACTCCCCCCTCCCAAACCTGTCGCTCGCATTCTCTGCCCTCTTGAGCGACTTGATCAAGGTCCGTTTGAGCCATTCCTATTGACACAGATTGAATACTTTACCAGGACAATGTTGCCACAGGCGGAACTCCAGGACAGAGCATATGTCTGCCAAGCGTGACATGCGACCCTTCATCCCAGCTTGATATCCCATGTCACAGAAAAGGCAATCAGAGAACACAGTTTTCCAGGATTGACAAAGTACATATGACGATATGTTAGAATCTTGTCCACATGATTAGCGCTGAAAAAGAGCGCCATGGAACCCGACCGCACGGCGAAAATGAAGGCAAGAAGGGCGACGTAAAACCGCCATAGACTGAGCTAGCACACTACAAATCGACTGAGTCAGCTTGCACGATGAGCTAAGACGAAGAAGAACGGCAGGATACTTGCAAAACCTCAATGTCAACGGAAAGGCCAGGTCTTGCCACGGATGAGGGCAACATGCCGGTGCAGAGCATAAGTCCACTGCAAATAGAGGAGTGAGTGAGGATTGATATGTGAACAGGGAGGAACCACACTCACCCAAGCCTCAAGAACAGCAGGGCGGCCGGGACAGAGCAGCGAGTGAGGATGGAGATGGGAACGGAGAGTTACTCCGTCCGGACGAATAGTCTCGGTGGACATGTGGACATGCAGTTCCTCACGCACCATCAATCGAACGAATGACGATGATGGACTCACTGAGACGTTATCTGACGCCTTTGTCGTGTGTTTGTGTGTTTCAAGTACTACTATCACAGCCATCTTAGTGCAAGAAAAAGCAGTAAATCATTTCGACAGCTTCCACAACAACACTTCTTGGGTTCGTAAAAATGATAGCTAAAGTACAGATCTAGTATAGTCAACTTTGCTTTTTTCTGTATTTTTATGTGTTGTTGCTGCGAAGCAGGAGGTGTCCCGAGTTTCAGAGGCCAAATACCACTGTAATGCAAAATTTGATCACGATCGGGTCACGCATCCGGTCGATCCAGTATTCGAACTCAAGATATTAAGGAGCGCCAGATATTCGAAGAGGAGCTTGAGCCTTTGTCACGCTCACCTTAGGTATATATACACCCCAAGATTTCCTCCTAGGACTTCACTCCATGCATTGTACAGTCCAGAAATTGTAGGATAATCACTTGATAGTATGCCCCTTGACTTCTAGGTCTCGGATAGTTATATTCAACAGTCCGATCTTTGGGATCTTGGGGTCACGCACCCATACACCTGCGCAAATGAGCAGTGATTGTCTTCTTACGAACGCAACATCACCTTAATTCCTATTTCTTTTTCGGATACAATATAAATACACTATCCTCCACCTCCTATGATTTTTGTGGGTCCTGAGAATCATCTTGCTTGACAAGGTCTTTCCCATGGTGGCTTCGCGTGGAAATTGTCCACAAGAACAAACAGGATAAATAAATAAATGTCCTTCGAGCAGTTCACGTTAAGAATGCATCGAGCACTTAGTTTTAACGCAGTAGTGTTTCGCGTTTTATATATGATTACAAGAAACTGTTGTTAAAAATATGTCACGTCGAACGTGCCAGTGTTCACTTTGTATTTTGAATGATCCTATAATATAATACTTTCACCTTGAAAATTTTAAATAAAAAGTCACCTTGCTTGCAAGGTCTTTGACATGGTGGCTTCGGGTGCAAATGTACGAGAGTGTCAGGCATGATGAACGTTCAGAATGAAGGAGCAATGAGGAAGAATGTGTTTCGGGGGTTGACGCCTGCGCGTGTACTACCTGGGAGATCAGGAGGTCGGACAGCTGGTTGCCCACCGCCTCACCAGAGCATCCGACCTGGCGCTAATCGCGACTCGACTGCGCAGTGTGTCGACAAGAAACATAAGACAGTCAGAATGACGAGTCTTTCTAGTAGTGGGTCTAAGATGGAGGGTGAACAAACTAATGGAGCGGTGAAGCCATGCAGTTCGTGATATCCATAGCCCCTCCTTATTTACACACAACCTCCGACTCGGGCCAATGATTGCGGCCATCCACAAATCTCGTCTTCTAAGGAGATATACCCCAGGCCAGACTCGACCCTCATGGCGCGCACGATGGTCAAACGTGTTATGTTCGACGCCTTGCATACCCTAATGACACCCAGAAGGCCTATCTACGTCCAACTAGCCATTACCCGTTGTGCCTTTGGCACAGGCTGCATGTCCATATTATATAATGAGAATATTAGATAAAATCTTCATTTATTCTGAATAAAATGAAAGTACAAAAGATATCAGAAAAATCAGTCATTTAACACATTCCTAAGTGCTTTAGTAAATACTACATTTGTTGTTTTGTTTGTATTGTGATCAGGAGGAGATGTAACCTTGAGATTTGTACATTTAGAGAGTTCCATATACAATTATGCCAGGGGTAATGCCATTTTTGCAAGGTCTTGAGTACATTGAAAATGGCAAAAGTGCAAAGAAAATAGAAAGTTCCACATACAATTACACCATGGGTAATGGCACTAGGTGGCGGCAATTGCCGCCTATGACCTTGCTTGCAAGTGGACATTCATCTTTCGTTGGTATGAGATGATGACCATTATGATACATTCGCAGGCAACTATGGTGAAAGACACAGATATGGAGAGTATTGACCCATTTAATATACAGTAGATCTCGCCGGAGACTATACTGGTACATTCAAACTATACATTCAATACAGAAAACTTGAATCACAGGAAGAAAACTTGAATCGTAGGACAAACGATTGAACTCGTACCTCTTTTTTAAGTGCTGGGTCCAGCTTCGGATGTGCTGGGTCCGATAGTAGCAGTGGATCTTTCAACTTCTTTCCCCTTTTTATTGACGGATCCTTTCGACCTCTTTTCATAGTCGGTGAGGGGGTTCTGTGGATTGAATCAGGAGCAACTGTTACTGTGCAAGGGGACATCACCTGTGACGAAGCTCTCTGTAGCTTCGATCAATCGTGCACTCGCGTAGCTATCCGTCATGATTTCTCAGCTGTTTACAGTCCACGACGACCTCGAAAACCTTACATCCTCACCATTCACCATCCACAACATTCTCGTACTCGCGTTCAAGTTTGTGACTGTGATATTCCGGAACTACAACAAATCGTTCAAAGGTGAGCATTTTTAAACAGATGACATACCTTGACTTAAAGATCACATTCGAGCTGCATTGACAATGACCTGGAAGACATAGAATCTTTGGAAAAGTATGGACCCATGCCTCCAGAACTCCTCGAAGATGAACATGGGGCAGTACGTCGCAGAATTGAAGCAATCGAACACTTGAGTGAAAGTAACTGATTTTGTTTCATTCCTAATGTAAACATGCACTTTCTATTGTACGAAATTATCCGGGAAATGTCGACATATGTTCCTCTAATGTCTGTACATTCTAATGTACTGTATTCGAACAGATTTCAAGTTTGCTTCGTGTCAATGCCCCCTGCATGGGTTGAATTTGCCCCATTTGCCCCGGAAAATGTTGACATATGTTCTCTCATGCCCTTTCTACTGTACCAAATCTGTCGCGGAAAACATCGCCATATGTTTCTCTAATGTCTGTACGATCTAATCTACTGTCTTCGAACGGATTTTGCTTCGTGTCAATGCCCCCGGAAAAAATCGGCAATTTTTCCTCTGATGTTTGTGCATGTGTTGAATTCGCACCCGAACGCAACAGGCCAGTGACCTTGCAAGCAAGGTGATTTTTGCAATGTCACTAGTACATTGAAAATGGCAAAAGTCTTTGCTATTGTCTCAGATTACTTTATCAATCATGATGTATTTATATTGGAGGTGGGCAACACCCGCGAAGCAGGCGTGACGCTTATATAACCAAAAGCCCTCAAAACGACCAAATTCTTGAAACCATCGTAATTCTCGTCGAGAACACTGACTACACGTGCTTTGTACTAAGTGCGAATATATCTACTATACAAGTAAAGTATGCTATGGTCAGTAGGTATTATTGGAATCAGAAGATATTGCTATATGTGCTATACGAAGGAGTGACTGTGCATATAGTATGCTGTGTATCATGCCTTGTAAAGTTCATTGTCATGAGGGATTATTACACTCTGAAAACGAGATACATGGCGCTCAGAAAGCCTCAGAACCATCACAAGACAGTTGCTCTTGAGATGAAACTTGAGGGATTCTTCTTCTCCACACCAAGCCAGCGATGCAACTTGACCTAATCCTCAGGTTCGGGATTCAGCATACACCCGAGGGAGTCGGCGTTGAGTATGAATCGAAATGAAATAAGGATCCTTGGCTGCTACTGCAGCCAATTTCTCGTCCACTTTCTGCTTTGCAGCTATGTCTTTTTTGTGTTTGATGAGTTCCTCGCGATGCCGTTTCTTTCACATTACTTTCGTCGATACAGCATGCCTCCCATCGGATTCGAGCATGGTCCTCATCTGTAAACATCATGTTCATGAAGTCCTGAGTACTGTTTCACGAAAATGCAGCTTGGTCAGAGAGATAGGGGACAGTTGTTGAGGGTTTCTCATGAATGTGTTGTTTGAATGACCCCAACATCCCTTCGTTCAAGTCGTTGGTTGTTCAAGTTGGCATCACTGCGAAATTACGTTCAGCAGCTGTAGAAGTTGCGATGAGCTAATAGTAGAGGAAAGGAAAACACATCAATAAGTTAGCGGAGAACGGGGTGTGTGAATGTACTTACGAACGTTATCCGGCGCGTTTTTTGGGTGTTTCAAGTGTTTCGGATGGGTTGCGTGTTTCATTGTTTTCGTTGTTTTTGGTAATTTGTATTGTTTCTGTTGTTTCGCGTGTTTGCCTCGAAAGCCACATGGATTTCCTTTTTTGACCTCTATCGGACAAAGGTCGACTGCTTGCGAGGCGCGTCAGCACAGCCATGAGCCGACTACCACATCTGGTGAGTTTAATAAAGTCTGGCTGTCATCTGCTGTTCTATGGCTACAGTACTATCGTCAATCCACCTGAAACAGAGTGAAAGTTGAGGCTTTGGATCTATTCTATCTGGAGTAAGTCCAGCCATAGAAAAGTTGGCAGATTTGTCATAACAAGGGGACAACTGGCAAGGCTTGCCAGTAGTTTCACTCAAAAGACTGTAGTGTACACTTACTAGGGTGAAAACGCCTAGTAATATAAACTGCAGCTCTGCACAGCTCTGTGCACCCCACGTGGCGGTCGTGTGCATTTCTCCTATGATGCGCCATATGATCGGCCCTTTTTTCATTGTACAATCACTCCTTTTTTCCCCTCATGTCTAACGACCTGGCGGTTCAAGCAAATTTTCGACACTCCTCTCTTTCATTGTTCCGTTCCGTTTGGCGTGCATTTCATTGTGATGGCTACTTTGTGTTCTGTTCATGGCATTGTGTTGTAAACAAATAACAGACTACCTATTCAGTTCAGATGCTCTGAAAGAAGCAGATCATGTTGCATTAGACGGTCCTGAGCAAATGCTGGAATACCCGTCAATGCTGCACCACCCTGGTGTTCCCGCACACCAATTGTCCCTCAAACCGAACTCAATATGAAGCAACCGCATTTAACGGTTGTCAAGGTCTTACACTGTTCTTGATTTTTGCATCGGTCCATTCTCACATGGGCAGCTATACACAGCATTGGCGAGACTCAGAAAGGAAGAGGACATTCTAGCTTTGTTTTCTGCTCCAAACAATGAACAAAAAGTTCAGGACATAGTATTGAAAGTCTTTTATTGCATTAAATGGGGTTTATAGTCAATGAAACACCCTGAGAAATTGTCAAGGAGAAGGTAAATATGTCTATTGTGTGAACGCATGGTTACATCAATGGATTTCATCCACTTGTGAGACGAAGTTAGTTGATGGTTCATTGTATTCCAATCAGTTGGTCTTACTCCTCAAAACGTTCTTTCGTTATCCAAGGTTTTGCATTGTGATGGTAATAAAATCCACAGGCTGTCAGAGACTTATGTCCAAAGCAGCGAGGATTTTTGGACCTTTCAATAAAGATGAGTGGCAGTTTTCCGCTATCATATATGTTACAAGCAACTCCAAGGGTAATTCAGAACCGATGTTTTTTCTTCCTGCTTATCTGTGCTGTCGCAAGGCCATGATCAGAGGGAGTACTAGCGATGAAGATCTAAATAGGTTTTCTAAATCCTTCATGTATGATGAAGCTAAAACTTAAAAGGGAAAGAGGCTTGTCTCATCGGAATTGAAATGGTCTCATGGAGCATACCTTGTCTGGACAGCTCTGAGACGAACTCTTTCTGTTTCAACGGCATCCAGGTCAACAGATGCAGCCTCATCATGTCTACGATACTTCTTGATACCATATACTGTCTTAAACTTCAGAATCCACCCATCACCTTGCAACTGCTCTGACTCAGGTACACCCAAGCTCTCTTTTAACTTTTCTTGCTTGGCAATGGGCATTGCACCATTAACAGTTTCTCACTTCTCTTCCATATGCTTGACCCATAGAAACAGAGCAGGCTCTACATCAGGTCTGGTAACGATGCGCTGTCGTTTCATTGACAATGCATTAGGGAATTCGTGTAAACGCCCTTTGAGTGTTGTGTGGGTCCTGAGTTTGCAGGAAAGTGTCAACTGATCGAAAATAAGGAGAAGTGATCTCATCAATAAGTCCGCCGATGTGTAGGGGAGAGTAGATTGTCGTGCCACTTGCATAGCAGGCACAGGGGGAGGATAAGCAGCCTGTTGCTGTGGGGGGTAGTCAACCACTGTGTTGATGTAACACTCATTGTACGGGTCCCACAGCTGACAAGTCTGGGGATGGGGGCAATGCAGTTCTGAACACTGGTCTCAGTAATGACCAGGTTTGCTGCAATTGTAGCAGTTCCCCCGAGGTGGGAGAGACCGCTGGCCAATGTCCATTGGTGCACCACGACCAGACTAAGTGCTGGTTGGAGTGAAACAGTAAGCAGGAGGGGATAGAGGTCGATAAAAATTATTATTGCCCTGGGGAGGGCAAGGGAGAGGACGAGAGCCAGGCAGGCCATGTGGAGTAAGAGAAGGAATTAAGGAGAGCAGATACACATTGTTTACAGTACCTGAATTAAGGTAATGATAATCCATAACAAGTCGTTTCTTCCCATCCTTTTTAGGAATGAAGAAGATGGGAGAGGTTTGATTGCCATCAAGATATGTTCTCTACTCTCCTAGTAGCACTACATACTCATGACTCAAAGATACAATGCTTGGGACAACGCATCGAGTATTCCAACTCCTTACAGGTCAACTTTGGTATTGATCCTCCGCTCTCGATTCACCTCCATAGCAATATTCGTTGGGGTACAGCTGAAGGTATGCTCAGCCACTCACACCATCTTTGCCAGGTATGTTGTATTACAGTGAGGATTTTTTAATGCTGACACTTGTGTATTCTAGCCTATCAATCTCTTCGTCAGCTCAGCCGACAAGCTTTTCGGGCTGATCACAACAATCCATCATCAGGGTCACATCGTCAAATTGACAAAATATAACTCTTTCCGGACACTTCCCGAACAGTTCCATGAAGTCCAATCTACTTCCAGACCTTCTGGAAGTATTTTCGACGTTTCCGGAGATTCCGACGTTTCCGAGTGTTTCCGGAACTTCCGGAAACAGCGCGGGAACTCCGGAACGAGCGCGGGAACTCCGGAACCTCGGAACCTTCGGAATTGTTCAGTGCGCACCCCT
>JBBPRG010000587.1:0-10781 GCA_038092895.1 Chalciporus pseudorubinellus
TATACGCACGAGAGCAAAGAAAAGTTATCAATGCGTCTCCCCCTTCCCGGGTTATGCGTTCGATCTCGTCTTCCGAAGGATCGGCAGGATCAGGCATACCACCTGGGATTGGTTGGTACGGTTGGTGATCTCGGGAGGATTCTCCTCTTCTTGTCTCTCCTTCTCCTGTTTCTGACTCTTTTCTTTCTCCTTCTCCTTGTCCAGTAAGCTCCTTCCAGGTCTTTTCCTTCTTTATATCCTTCAACTGTCGTAAAGGATGCCTATTCTCGCCATAGACATTACCGGGACGGGTAGGAGGTCTGCGTTCTCTCTGAGAGCGGCGAGGGGCAGGAGGTGGACCTAAGGGAGGTGGACGATGGGATGGAGGAGTAACAGGAGGAGCAGGAGGAGGTGGAGTGTGCGGGGGTGAAGGAGTGGGTGTAGGAACCCTAGGGGGTTGAGGAGCAGGAGCGGGCGGAGCCGCGTCAGACTGGTCGTCATCAGAAGAGTTATCCGATTTATTATCGGGGTGTCGGTGATGTTCCGTTGGTGGGTGACTTACAGGCCTGTGAGGGCATGCACCAGAGCACTTAGGGAATAGATGCTCATCAAAGATGGCATGTGCCGACGTATGTAAAGAATTATTCGGGCGCATGAATATGTAGTTGTGTTCACTACCTGCTGCGATACTGAGGTATACCATTAACTGTGACTTGGGCGATAGCTTGCCCTTTCGAGTTTCATCGGGAAGATGCACGTATGCACCACATCCGAAGACGCGAAGGTGAGATATGGAAGGACGTTCCCCTGTGAGCATCTCATGGGGTGTCTTCCAGTTCAACCTAGCCATAGGGGTACGGTTATACACATGGGTTGAATGCAAAAGTGCAAACTCCCAGTAGGAATTGGGGAGGCAAGCGTGTAACCGCATCACCTGTGCCTTGTCCATTAGAGTGCAGATTAGGTGTTCCGCACGCCCGTTCTGCTGATGTGCATAAGGGGCAGACTGTTGTATACGAATGCCTTCATTGCGTAGGTATTCCGTAAATGCTTTAGAGGTATATTCGCCTCCAGCGTCGGATTTCCATGCTTTGATCTGAGCATTGTATTGGTTGCGAATAAACCCGATGAATTGTTTGACCTTAGATAAGGTCTGATCCTTGGTTTTGATCAAGGCAAGCCAAGACATCGAGGTGAAGTCGTCATAGAAGACGACAGCATATTTATGCTTATGGTATGAGTCAATCTCGAATGACTTCAAGTCGGAATGTATTAACTCAAAAGGAGCGGTTGCCCGCATCTCAGTATGAGGAAACGTCCGATTAGGCTGTTTGCCGAGTTCGCAACCAGGACAGATAGGAGGGTGGACTGGGATGTTGATATCCGGAAAGTCCTTTATATGTTTGCGTGCGGCTTTTAGCACGTCACGCGAGGGGTGTCCGAGGCAGCGATGGAGTAAATTGTAGTCCACAGAGGCCATAGAGAGGGTCTTGGCATGTGGTTTGATGGTAGGGGCTCTGATCCAGTACATGGTATCGCGTCCATGAGAGTGGAAGGACAGGAGGGTCTTTCTTGTGCATTTGTCATAGAATTCGATATGATTCGGCATGGTCTTCAATGTTAGACATTGAGTAACGTGCCCATAGATATAAGTTTTATCTTACAGTCGGGCATATAGATGGTCGGTGATAACCGCACAGACTGTCCGTTAAACTCAACGATAACCGTGCCTATCCCTCATATGGGTGCACGACCATTCGCTGTCTGAGAGTACTCAGGCTTGGTGAAAGTGTTGTACTCCACGAAATCCTTTATGTTATTGGTAAAATGAGCCGAAGCTCCTGAATCAAGTAGCCATATGTCGTTTGGCATATCCATTTCTCTTTCTTTTCCTTTTCCGCTATGCTTAGAGCAGTTGTCACACAGTGAGAGCGGAGGGAAAGCAGTAGATTGCATTCTATCTACTACATCAGACATACAACAACTATATAAGATGTTATTCTGTGGCGGGTACCGCACATCAGCGTCTGTGAGTAGAGTAGAGGTGGAAGGGACTTGCCAGAAGAAGCCAGCCTCAAAGTCGAGGTGATCCCTGAAATCAGGGAAAACACAGTCAAGGTTCGAGTCTTCAACTCGTTCACCATTGTCTGGTAGAATATAACTGATCCGCTCAGCAATGGGTTGTTCATTTAGAGGACTGGTATCATTGGCGTAAAAACGCTCAATATAGTCGTCACCAGAGTCATCTTCCTCCCCTTGAGATGGTACATCATCATCAGCATGAGCTGTAATGCCACCATAAACAAAGGTGGGTAGATCGAGAGGTTGAATGACACCAAAAGTGTCATGACGAACGTGTCCAGGAAAGTGGGCATTTAGAGCGGATGGAGGGTATATTGACATTCCGCTATCTACAACAGAGGACAGTTTATACTCTACTAACCACTGTGGAAGCAGTGGTTGTGAGCTGTCGTGTTGTTGATGCGAAGTTGGGATGGCGGACCTTTGTACCCATTCTCCCCATTCATGTTCTGCTTGGATGTCAGCAGTATCCATAGGGAAATCCTGCTTAAAAGGGACCTGGTCGAAAGTCCAAGTGGCCCAATCAAAGGATTTGGATTTGGTGGGGTCTGGAAAGGGAAGTGCAGGGTGACGGACATAAAGGTAGGAGGTATCGTTGTCTCGATTATTCACAAATTCGATTGTGGTTACCGGTCATGAAACGATGTCATCAACTATCTTGCGCATAGAGTAGGCAAGGGTGGTGATGGTGATGAGGGCAATTGTGACGAAGGTGATGAGGAGGATGTAGATGATGACCGGGTTGAAAAAAAGTAGGAGTAAAAAGCATCCTATGGCGAACATGTAAATAATGAGTCTCATACGTTTGACTGTGAAGTCGGTGGTATAGAGAGTCGAGGAAGCGGATCCTGTGTAGGCGTCCATTGATAATAAAAGGTCTAGGGTTGAGGCGTCAGCGTAAGCCTAATCAATGAAACAAGACAAAGAGAAGGGAGCAATGTAAACCGCGTCAGCGTGAACGCTCAGAGCCCTTTCCATGGAGGGACATAGTCTCTCCATGGAGATTGACTCATGGAAGTCATGCCTCTCGAGCGTGACCGCATCAGAGAGGTGTCCGGCGGTGTAAACCGCACAGGACAACTATCGTTCTTGTAGGCAAGAATGCCAGAGCAGTCAGTGGCGAATAACCGCACACCTGAGCTGCTCAGGGCTCATAACCTATTGGAGGTAGTGGAAATGAGGAACTACTCCAGCGTACTTACCTGCAGTGAGGTTGGGTTAACGTCGAACGTGGTGGTGTAGAGTCAAGAAGATCTATTCGAACTCAGACGAGCTGAGTCTGTTTATGTATCAACATAGCGTGGTAAATTCTTACTATACTAGGAGTATATGCTACGTTCAACAGTTGTAAGTCATGCCCCAGAGAACAGCCGGTATGTTCACTACAGACTTTCAGCTCGTTCACTCTTCGCAGTCTTATGACAACCCGTAGCCCACCACAATGGGATATAGCTGGACTGGAGCAACAACTAGTGTTGATAATTGGCCAATCGCTTCGTGCTTTCTTAGACCGCGTGATTGAAGATGTATCAAACTCGCCCTCACCATGCACGTCCATTCGACAGCTCAAAGACAATCTTCATAGAGTCCAAACAGTGAGGATGCAAGCGCAAACTCTTCAACAGGAGATCTTACAGGTAGATGGCGTCTGCAGTAAATTTTACAGAGTTCAGAACGTCCATACTCACCTCAAGGATGTCATATATGCGCTGGAGGAGATCACGCTTCATGGGAATGTAGACCTCGAGGACATGCTGCAGTTACACCGTACAGGGGAACTGTTCTATCAATCCCGCCCTGATCTTTAGTCATCTAGATATGTAACTCAAATATACAGTGAATTTGATTGTTTGGCACAACACGACAACATCCATCACAAGAAAACACAAGTACACAACCACTGAATGTTTGTGGGGACACAAAGCGAGCGACAGCGTGGTTACTTCTTCAAGAGGACCTTTGCTACCCTGTTGTCAATCGCTCTCAGCATCCTCACAAGACCTACATGCAACGATACCACCCTGAAATAGGTGGCACTGCTGACACCTGTAACAGCATTGGAGGCCACGCCCCTGGAATGAATATTAGACACTACATCAGGTAATTCTGAGGATCATACGTACCAATCATCAATAATTCCAACACGGTTACCCTTGGTGATGAGATAGAATGGCCCATCAGAGTCGTCCCTTGGGACTTCAAAAACAAAGCCTTTGTAGGTCTTCTGGAAGCGCACTTGCCCTTCGACTTCTGCAGCCGTGGTGAGCAAGTCAGGAAGAGATGTACTAGTAATACTCCTGACTCTAGGAACGGATGGAGGAGCAGGATCATTGGTGGCAGACTCAGGAGTAATGGGCTTGGATTTGGTTTTAGCAACAGTGACCCCAGCAGCAACATCAGTAGGTGTGTCGCCTCCATGAGCGTGAATGCTCAGGACCGCAAGGACCTTTGACACTTCAGAGGGACTGAGAGTCAGACCCTCCAAGAGGTGAAGAACGGTAGCTGCATCCCTGATATCAGTGACGCAAACTTGATTAGGATGGATGCTTACCAAGATCAGATTGTGACATATTGATGTGGTTGCTGGGGACGAATGTGATCTTTCTTGCCTGATGGTCGAGCTTTATATGCTACTTACAATGTTTGACTTCTGTCAAGCTTCCTTGAGAGATACAGCATGCCCAGGGAGTTGCGCTGGAGAATCATTCAAATAAATGGTAGCACAGTCGAAGATGCACCATGAGGATGCGGAAATAATACACGTGGAAGCTGTGAAGCATGTGGCATGCAGCCGCAGTTCTGTGATAACACAGCATGAGGTCATGCCAGTGATTCGTGTTCTTGTGGGTGGAACCGAAATGGCTATTTAGGGCATATTGTACATCGAATCAGCTGGAAAGTTGAGATACATAAAGAGTTGGTCGGCGATGCTTGCCGTTCTCCTATTCCATCCCACCGGTCGTCACAGAATGCCCGAGGACCCCCGCACTGTTGAAGTCTTTCTTCCAAGAGAGATTTCCCTCCAGACGTTCACAATGACATTTGCATATGATACACACGGTCCAGTGGTACGCATTCAGCAATTGAGCCTTACCCATTGACGTGGCTAATGGATTGACTCACCCGTAGACATTTCAGATGACAGTTAAGGACCGTCCACATTGGAGGCAAAGAGAAACTGACGACTCCAATGAGGATCTCTATGAAATCACTGAGACTAGAGAAGGAAGTAACAAAACTTACTCTTTGCTCGGTCCCTTGACGTACATGACTCAAACAGGATCTTCCGGAGCCAACTCCAAAACCCTTGGTTCCTTTGTCTGGTGTAGTGCCTGGGTGCACAGGTACAAAGCGTCAGAGGATGATTTATTAGTCAATATGATTTATTAGTCAATACGATGATCTGTACCTTATCTTGTGCTTATCGTGCCTTGACCAAACTACACAGAACACTACATATTTTGCATCTTGGATGTCAATCGATGTATGGAGCACCCAACAACACATCTAGACGGAGTTGGGATGGCAGATGACGCTGCGCAAGCCCTCGATAAGATCATGAACCGGAGGATGGAGCTGAAAAGAAAGTGTAGCAAGAAGCTGACCACACTCTTGTCACGTGACTCTGCAGCAATCACCAAATGACAACACCACATGACATACGAGGTACACTGCAATGGCTCATTATCGCATTCCAGCAAATTCATTACAAGCACTGGCACTAGGGAACCATTACACTCACACATTCATCATGTTATGCCCCCAAATTTCGATTCAGAAAGAATGGATACATTGGTGCTAGATGACGAATCCACCATTCCCTCCGGAACCTCCTGAAAATCCAGTGTATGTCTTTCCTTTTTTGCACTGCATACAGCTTGACACCACGAATAGGCCCATCCCTTGCTGATGTGGATAGATGACCGGGAAGTGTACCTTCAAGAAATGTTGCGATTGGAGGGGAGAGGACATCATTCAGGCTCGTCGTGCCCTCTATATGATTCAGCAGAACCATGTTACATGTGCGAGGACTGTCTCGGACAGGTCCTCCATTATGGCAAATGCATCCTCACCACACATAGTTGCCATCCTTTGCATATAGTCAAGGTAAATCGGCCTCTTTGGTCATATATGTCCAACTGAACATACTGCAGATGTGGAATGGAGAATTCTTTGAATCAACATCGCTAAAGGCCCTTGGAAGTTGAAATGCGCGTACAGTTAGCACATACCCCAGGTCTTCCATGTCATAACCCAGAGCGATGCTTTGATGACAATTTCACCGTTATTGATACAACTGGCATTCATACCATCTCCCTCGATTTCTGCAACTGCGAACATGCGCCAAGTCAATACCAACAACTCCTCCGTTTTGCTTGGTTTCCAGCAACCACTTCGCGATCAAGGACTGCCGTGACCTTTCGCGTAGTTGAGCTGTTCCAGCTGCTTTCATTGAAATCAAAAATATCGGCCTATGAGTTCTATAATTCATTATCTAGACTCATGGATAACGCGGGACTCGTTGGCTTGAAGGTACAGACGTCACTCTCAGGCTCGGTCCAGTTCATCACTAACATCGTCTTTAGAATAGATATGAAGCGTTCCTCCGGATATCTCGAGAATGGCGCCACCTCAAGATGCTCAAGCACACAAGTCGAGCATATGACCCTCATGGTGTAGAGGCCACAAGTGAGGGTCAGTGTGCAGTTCTATGCCCTGCCTGCCCACACCCCAGGAAGAATCTACCACTGAACTTCCATGGCGTCAGTGAAAAGAAGTGGTAAGCGGGTGCCTCCAAACTCGGAGTGTATTGCCTGCATTCTTATGCTTTTATCAGTTGGCTTTACGCCAAATTCGTGGCAATAGATGCCAACTTTTGTCTGAAACACAAGAAGGTTTCGAAGGATAGTGTAGACCCAAGCCTCAGCAAAGGTTGGTCGTACTTTGTGGAAGAGACCACCTACAAGGATTACCTCTCAGGGAAAGGGAACATCACGCAAGAGGTATGTGTTCATCCTTGCTTAGATGCCGCATACTGACAGGCTCGAGCAGAAAAGTACTTGCTCGAGCCATCTCGCTGTCAACAGAGCAGATACACTACTAAACCATGGGCTGGCAGCAACAGGCGTTGGCACCATCGACTGCGCTCGTCATAACATGAAATTACCTGCTGCTGTCAGCGATTTACAGAAGGGAGAGAAGTATGTCAATGTCTCTACTCTATGAACACGCGTCCTAACAATGCCTTATCAGATACATCAATATGGACTACCTATTTCTCTCAGCGATGCGTCATAGCGATGTGACTGTGCTCAATGTATCCTACGACATCGCTTGCCAATGGTCCAAACACATTTGGGAACGCATGACAGAACTCCCGGCTCACCTGCGACTTGACACTGAACGAAAGCATGTCACCTTTCTGGTTCCCAAGTTTCATCTTCCTGTGCACGTAAAAGCATGCCAAATGACATTCTCGTTCAACTTCATACCTGGTGTTGGACGAACAGATGGTGAAGCTCCAGAGAGGGGTTGGGCCAACATTAATCCAGCGGCGTCCAGTACAAAGGAAATGGGGCCTGGTTTGCCAAGGAAGACTCTGACGACTTGCTCCACGGAAACACAGTCAGCCTCCATGAGGATTGTATGACAAGTATATTGATTAGTACAGGACTGGAACTAGAAGACCTACAGTAAGAGCCTGCTAGCCAAATCTACTTGGTATTCCTGACATGATCTTTCTCAGACGTCGTCTCACACGCGAGAAAGTGGGCAAAGGGCTTCACCCAACAGATAATCAAGAAGCCCAATTGATCGAACGAAGGAATTCTCTCCAACGGCGGATTGATGGTTGGGTGAAGCTGCAACAGTTGTTCATTCCCATGCTTACCGCAGAACGCGCAAAGCAAACCATGGAAGTGGATACGATAATTCCACCAGAGTCATTCGACCTCTTGCTCCCATCCAAGATTGTTGGAAGCTTCCCTTGCAACAAGAAGATGCTGCGCATCGAATGGAGACTGCGCATAGCTCAAGCGTATGATGCCCTTAACTCCCTCAGATCCAATCTTCGTGCCAGAAGCTATCTTCTCAAGTTCAAAGACTGGAACCTTCGTGGCCAAGGTGCTAACACATGCGCTCGTAACTCTGTCAATGTGATTCAAGGACGTATCAATGCAGCCGCAGACAAGTACAACAATGCTCGCATCGCTCTCACAAACCTGGCTTCTCACTTGAATGAGACAGGTTGGAGTTCTGCCCTCCATCCCCTCCAACAGCAAGACATCCGAGGGATGTCGGATCTCCTGGATGGAGAGACTGAAGGCACATGAAAGCTCTTGTGGATATGGAGTATTCGGGGGTCTACAGATAATACTGCAGACAAAGCGGGGGCATTGGAAGGTAATTCAATCTGTCTCGCGCTTAGTGTTTAAAAGTCCGGTCCGGTCCGGTCTTTTGCCTATTTAGGAAGGCAACCGCAACCGGACCGATTTAATTAATTAATTAATTCATTAGGACCGGACCAAAACCGATAAAAACCGGTTGCAACCGGTTTTTCGCTTAGCGTGGGAGAAGTTAAAAATAGTATCCGCTCCTGGCTACAAATCGGTCCCTGGGTTAAGCGAAACGGCTCACACGCCGTGGAGATATGATCATTTTAAAATAGCATGTTTTGGGCACTGATATCTCAAATATCATCAATTACATGTCAAGGCAAGATCAATCGTGGACTCAATTGCCAATGCAGACTGACAAAATATACACATGTATGTGTCTTACGGAGTGTATATATAGGTTATAGAGTGAATTATGTGACATAACAATCAATATCTTTCAATGTAACTTCAATATTCATCAAAAAAATCAAATAACATCCATAATGGTCCAGAAAAATCAGGAAAAATCCGGAAAAATCAGGGAAAATAGGGTAGTACATAGGGGGTGGCTGTGCACCGGTTGCGACCGGTTGCAACCGGTCTTTTTTCCGGTTGCAACTGCAGTCCAGTTGCGATCAGTCCAGTCCAGTCCAGTTGCCAGTCTTTTACCTTGTGCAACTGGACTTCGAAACACTACTCGCGCTTACATTCATGCTTACGTCATGCTAGATATTCAAATCAAGTGGTGCAAGGTGTTATAGTATTTAAAAACATTTTAATCTTTCGCACTTGCACGGACTCAAACACTCGTCCTGGGACTATCACATGACTAGACACTGTTTCCTGTTCTATCTATAGCCGGAATAGTCACCCCAGTATTACATAAGCAGAGTCACGTGACCCTTATGTCATCATTGGTCTGGACTCCATTCTATTCCTGTCCTTATCTCTACCCGTGCCTGTTTCATCTATGAATAGCCTGGTCTGTGTGCACTCTCTCTACAGTATATAAACCCTCATGTAATAGCACACACCCCAGCCTAATTCATTTGTTCACATCGCCCACTAGCGTGTGTTCTAAGTCTAAGGTCTCCCATCCCTCCTTCTGTCCATCGTTGGATCTAGTCCCTGCCGGGTATTGTGCGACGTTGGCCTTTGGCCTTTATCGAAGCATAACACTTGAATTAGGCTAGTACGCCCTGCCCGAACTTGTCCCCGTTGCTTTCTCGTTCTTGCTGTGGTTATACACGGTCCCTAGCGTTAAGGGGTAGTCTGGTGGTTCATACGTTTGTGCACGTGCTGTACAGGGAGTCAACAACTCCGCAAACTGTTGTTTACATGGTCGTCCACCGTATCAAATAAGGATAACGTTGCTCCTCCCCATAGTGCACTAGGGGTCTTCTGATTGGTGGGAATTGCCTGGGCATTACCAATAGCCTTTGCATGTACATTCAATCCAGGTTCTCGTGATCACCTGTGAACGTCACGAATTCGCCTTTTGGCATTTCACTTCTTTCACGCCAGCCTTTAGTGCGCAGTTTCCATTGCCCTCCGTCTATATGTAAATTTGTTCAAAGACCACGTCAGGGTCGTGCCTGATTGTGTAGAGCAACTTGGGAATAACAGTTGGCGCTGCCCAAGGCCGAGCTAAATTTACGTATCCCTACCTAAACGTAACAATAGATTGTATTAGATAGGTTGTTGCTGGGAAAAAGAAGACCAGAACAATTACATGTGCAACTTTGTTTCTGTCTCAGGAATACCAACAAGGAAACACTATCTCATGCGACTCCGTCGTCGCTACTACCTCTGATCTCGAAAGTATCATCTTCGACCTTTTGCTTGCTGCCAGAAACCCTTTGGAAGATAGGGGTTAGTAACGGTTTATGAGCAATTTCGACCAATTTCGAGATCCAACCCCCCAAGTACAATCACCCGTCGCTTCCGATGATGAAGACAAACTTTACCCTCCTCCCCCATCCGAACATTCAATGCCGCTCTTACTCGCCTCACCACCTCCCGTGATGGCGATGTAGCCAAGAAGATCGCCAATCCCGGCAAGTGGGATGGCGACCGCACCAAATTCTGCCTGTGGTTCATGTCCCTGACCACATGGCAATCTGTCCAAACGTGGAAGGACAACAAGGTTCTGACAGTGGCGGTTTGCTCTCGCCTAGAAGGAAAGACGGCTGGGTTTTCCCAGATCACCTTAGAGAAATACCTGGGCAAAGAGCTTGGCCCTATGTCAGAAGATGACCCAACGCCTCTCGGCATTCCGGCTTGGCCCACATGGCCAGTACTCAGTCTGGAGCTTCGAAATTACTTCCAAATCTAGCTCCTCGC
>JBBPRG010000588.1:0-10776 GCA_038092895.1 Chalciporus pseudorubinellus
GTCGCCGTATTTGCTATGTTTTCGACACGCTTTGCGAATTGTTGTTACCTTTTCGTCGTTGTATACTTATGATTTCATGTATTTCACATTGGATATGCACAGCCGACTTTGACCGCACAGAATATACAGTAAGAGTGCGCGACATACGACCCCTAAACAGCCCGAAGTCAAGTCGTCCCTCCGTACTGTCCTTATCCTTGTCTGTCCTAGGAGCTTTCGGAGAACCGCATCCGCTCTGGAATGCGGGTAGCATAGACGTCTTGTCCTTCAATAATTCAGAGCCAGAAAAGCTGCTTCAAGTTTTAGAGACATGTTGCTAGGAGGTACATTGCAATGCATACTGCTGCGAAACTGTAACAACTATGATATCAACCGTAACAGCTAAAGCAAAGAGACAGGATGAGAGGCGAGATATGTATAGGAAGAGAGAGAATAAAGGGACAAAAAAAGGAAGCCTGGGATGATCACAGACACGAGCATAACACACTAAGAACGGTCAACTAAAACATTACTTAATTACTGCCAGTAGCCCTGTTGCTGTCTCGCCTGATACTGGTAAAAGTTGGCGTCCGAGCTGCCTTGAGGGTACCCCGCGTGGCCTTGGGGTTGCGCACCCTGTTGGCCTTGTTGTGCCTGAGGTCCGCCGGCGCCGGCGCCAGAACCGAAGCGGTTACCCCCGTAGAAACCACCCTGAGCGTGTGCTTGTTGAACGCCGCGTCCAGCTTGAGGTTGGCCAACGCCTTGCCCGACGCCGACACCTGCACCACCGTCTTTTACATTTTGAGAGTAGGGCTTGTATGCTGCCTCAGGGGACGTACCACCCGCGCGTTGAGCGAGCGACGGACCCGATGCAGCTGCATTACCCTGACCTAGACCCATGAAACTCTGGATAGCCTGACCGCCGTACAACTGAGGGTGTTTGCTATATTCGTTCGAGCTGAGGTTGTTGATTCCAGGTGTGTGGTTGTGCTGGGGAGCGTGGTGCTGGTACCCGAGATCATCATACGCCGAGCCGGGAAGCTGGTGTTGTTGACCATAAAGTCCACGACCATAGTGGTCCGACTGGGACTGGACAGAACCTGGACCTTGCTTTGCTCCCGGGGATGGTGCAGCGCCTTGGGCAGGAGGGCCTGGCTGGAACATGGTGGGGTATTTGACAAAGGGTTGAGGCACACCGTATCCCGAGTTGTATGGGGTACCGTAATATTGGTTTTGCGGGTAGGGATAATAGTAGGGGACGGGAGGGGGATAACTTTGCTGAGGGCCTTGGCCACCAGAAGGTTGTGGTTGCGCACCAGCTTGAGGGGGTAATTGCGAAGGTTGGGCACTCGTAGGAGGAAGAACGTTGCTTCCGGGGAGTTGTTGGGAGGCGGGAAGACCCTTGACATCGTCGTGACCCAAAACATTACGACTTCCTCCGAAGCCCGGAGATTGAGCGTACGAGTCGTAGAAGCCCTGGGAAATGTAAGTAGTGGACAAGGGAACGAATCTGGATACGTACCCTCTGATTGTCACCATAGCCGTAGTCATTGTTACCAAACCCGCCCAAGTGCGAGGCTTGCGATGGATGTTGCTGACCGATCTGGCCAAAGACATTGTAGTCCTGGCCCTGTCCAGCTGGTGGCGTAGGAGTATGGAAATAGGGAGCCTCTGCTTGCCGGAAGTATGCTGAGTGAGTCGCAGTAGCTTGAGGTTGTGAGGGTTGAGCTGCATGCTGAGGAGATTGCTGAACGGGGTTTTGGATGGCATCGAGGTGAGTAGGGAGGCCGTGGTGTGAATATTGGTGATGAGTAGGTACTTGGTGCTGAGTTAGAGCTGCTTGAGGCTGGTGTTGGGAGAGGGATGGGTGGATGCTGGTCTGAGGCTGCTGTTGTGAGAATGCAGGAGAGCTAGACATTATCGGTTGGCTGACAGACGTTGGAATCGTGGGGTGAGGGAGGGAGGATGTGAGTGATGTCTGGGATTGAGGGTAGGGCGCTGGAGCAGGGGCAACAGGGGCAGGGGCTGCAGGAACGGCGGGAGCGGGAGCGGTTTGTTGTGGAGGGGGAACAAACTGAATGGATGGCATCGTGGTAGATTGAACAGGGGATGTTGTGGCGGACGATTCTTGTGCTGAATGTTGCGATGGCAATGATTGTAGGGGCTGTTGAGGTGACTGCTTCGTCTTGAGTGGAGCCGGCTCTACAACATGCATTGGCTCAGTACTGGAAACATGGTCAGTAAGGGTAATGTCGCGGTTAAATGCTGCTCACGGAGAGGGCTCGATTACATCGCCACCGAGACTCAGACTGCCGAACTGCATACCAATTTTCTCGAGACCGGGGGTAAAGCTCGAGGTGGGCATAACCACCGCCTGATCAGTTGCCTTGTACCTACTTGCACTACGGTGGGAGGCAGCGGACGGCCGTGCGGGAACAGAAACAGGTGACTTTGAGGGTGCAGGGGCGACTACTGGTTCTTCCACTGGTTGTTGTTGCACTTGGACCGATGCTGGTTGCATAGGTGCTGTTATCTCAACGACAAGTTCCTCCTGTGCAGGGGCGGGAGCTTCTTCCTGAACATCTGGTTGTGTTTGTACTGGTGATGACCATGCATGCTCAGGAGGAGGTTTGACCTGTGGTTCGTCATCCCATGTCGGGGGTTGCACTGTTATGGGATCTTCCCAACCCTCGCCAACAATATCTGATTCGCCATTGGTAAGCGGTGCCGGAGCAGGTTCAACTGGCTCAGGAGCCGAGGGGACCGAAGGAAGAACGTGCGGTGCAACAGGTGGTGGGGGTGCAGCGGTGGGTTTTTCTTGCGGTCTGTATAATATACGATAAGGGAATGTAGAGGGCAAAATGGATCAACTGACCGTGCAATTTGAGCCCAAGAGAGTTTGGACGTTGCTGGCAGTTTTGTAGGCTTTGGAGCAGCAGATATTGGGGGTTTTGAAGCGGTAGGTGGCGATGTCGAGGGGTCTTGCGCACCCCAGGAGGATGCCCCCCACGATGCCAGTAGGGAAGGATCTGACACAGAGGATTCGAGGGGGAGATTTGTGGCAGCAGGAGAGTCGTGTGCCGGTGTGGAGACGCCATTCGCCCAGTCTGGCTTGTAGGATTGAGTGGGCTCTGTCAGATCCTCGACAGCTTCCTTGTCCGCCGAGTCAGGTGCGGGTGAGGAGGTTTTACCAGGATGTGACGGTGAGGTGTGTCCATTGACGGCTGGACCGCCTCGTGCTGATCCGCGACCACGGGCAGAAGCACCCCTTGAAGGACCACCACGACCGCCGCGACCGCCACGGCCACCACGACTGCCACGTGAGTCTGTGCGATCGCGAGAGATAGAATGGTCCTTTGAGTAGGAAGGAGTGGGTGCCTTTTTGTCTTTTTTGCCTTTCACGGATCCCCATTGCTCTACGTGACCTGTGATTAAGATGCGGTTGGCAAAATTAAGGATGAAAGACAAGATGGGGAAGTGGACCTTCGCTGATCCTTGTAGCGGCTAGCTCTACGTCCCCCGCTACTTCCAGCAGGAGAGATTGGAGGTCTAATGGAGACATTGAGCAGACGGTCCACGATCGACGGAGAGAGCCGTACCTTCGACAGAGTAGTCGGGGAAGAATTCCTGCAGCCGCTGGACCTGTGCGCGGTATTTGAACGCTGTAGCATCAGAGGAGGGTTGAGTTCGAAAAGCAGACGATTTGTAGGACATGATTGTTGGACACAAGAAAGTTAACGGCGACAAGACGACGACAATCCAAAGAATGGTGGAGTTTCAATTCAAACAGACCCCCCTCGATAACCCCCCCATAGATGATATGACCCCCCTCCGTGACACCTCCGTGACCCCCTTCGTGACCCCCCTTTACCCGTTGATCGTTCCCTCGTCCCCTGCCTCTGCCAATGCCCACCAAACGCCCAAAGCCACCGATGCTGACTCTCAGGTCAGCGACGTTCCAGTCCAACGTCGCTGGCGCACCCGACCGCATCGCCAACGACGACGACAGCGACGACAACGACCTCGACGCGATCATCCATGACATCGACATCGCGCTGTCTCCATCAAATGACTTTCTCCCAGACGGCGGTGGACAAGACGACCTCGACCGTGCACTCGCCGACCTCGCCAAACTGCGCGAAAGCGTGCAAAACAATCTCCGTCTCCGTCCAATTCGCTCCTTTTCCAAACTCCCAAAAGTGTCAATGCCCCCCCCAGATCGACCACCGCCCAGCCCATCATCAAATATATACTACACAGCAGCTGAATCTCGCCTCCCCCGCAACGATCCCAGTCGTGTAGGCCATCCTCTGTCTCCCCCACCTTCCCTTCTAGCCGCGTCTGCTTGGGATCCAGTTATACTGCACGACCGTCTTTCTGCTAGCCGAAGCCCCGTGTTGATCGACACTCGTCCACTGACAGCCTATCAGGCATCGCACTTTGTTGACAGTATCAACATATCCATTCCGTCTCTCATCCTCAAACGATGTCGAAAACCTGGCGGTGGCTTCAATTCCCTGGGTGCTCTCCGCCAGTTCATTACCTCAGACGCGGACAAGCATCGCTGGGACACACAGTCAGCACAAGATGCCCCTTGGGATGGCGACATCGTCATAATACACGGCGAGGAAACAGACGAGTCCGAAAGGGACAACCTTCAAGTCACAGCTTGGGCACTACTCCCCGTCTTTTCCTCTCTTCTCGGGCCTGGTCGTGTGCATTACTTACGAGGTGGTATTGCAGCTGCCTATTCTCACCCACTCCTTAAGAATTATATCGTCACACAAGAATTGCCCTCTCTCCCACTTGACGATCCAGAACCACCATTAAAGAGCGCGAAGATTAAAGGACTCTTCCAGCTAAACACTTCCCCTCCCACACAAACCCACTTCGAGATCGACCAGCCAACGCCTTCACCGTTGCCAGTCATCCTCTCCACCACTTCAGATCTATATAATGATTTCAGCCGTTCCCCTCCACCATCACATCTCTCTTTTCGTCCCGCACCTCCACGACGTCCAAGTGTGCCAAATCTCACTCACATTGTCACGAATGGAGGAGATGAGCAACAACTCACTCTTCCCCGTCTACAAATCCGCACCGTCCCCAAACGCTCAGCAACCCTTCCTATCACCCCCTCTCAACACAGCGCGAGCCTGAATGGCAACACGCTTTATCTTCCTCCGCAGTCTCCTTCCCACCTTAATCTCATTCATTCAAATCACACGCCGCCCGCTTCATCGCCGCGTTGGACGACTAGCCCAGCCGAATTCCTCCCACCCCCGTCACCTATGTTCTGTCGCCCAACACCGCCTCGCACTCCTGAGACTCCACTTGGGGACAGGAATTACTCTCCTTCACCAAGTACGGCACGTCCAGATGACCTACGGACAGCCTCGATAGAAGAGGAAGAGTTTCCACCCTTCACCGTCTCGATGATTCTCCCAAATTTCCTGTATCTCGGCCCGGAACTAACCCTCCCGGAACACGTGGATGAGCTCAAATCACTTGGGATCAAACGGATACTCAACATCGCTGCTGAGTGTGATGACAATCACGGGCTCAGGTTGAGAGAAAATTTCGAGCGGTACATTAGAATACCGATGAGGGATACAGTCGAGGAGGACAAAATCACCAAGGGATTGAAAGAGGCTTGTGATATACTAGGTAGGGCGCTTTATTTCTACTTTCTCCCCTTGTTGCAATTGGAAACCTGCATCAAACATGTTGTCCCGATCGCGTTTTGACTGGTTCTCTTTTTGCAAAGATGAGGCGAGCCTGTTTGGAGCGAGCACCTACGTGCACTGCAAAGCGGGCAAGTCGCGTTCTGTGACAGCCGTGATGGCCTACCTCATTCATGCAAATCACTGGACACTCTCGCGTGCCTACGCATTCGTTCTCGAGCGCCGAAAGGGTATCTCTCCGAACATTGGGTTTGTCTCGGAGTTGATGACCTTTGAGGAACAAGAACTCGGTGGGAAATCAGTTGGTGTGGTACCCGGGCAGGGAGATGGAGGAGGGGATCAACATGCACATGCCGCACAGAATCGGAGGCTAGGCCACGCGAGGGAGAGTCTGCCTCCCATGTTCACTGCTCAAGACTCGGATGAAGTAGGGGAGGTTGCGATGGGTCAAGACATGGAGATCAAGGACAGAGAGGGACGTTATCGACATGTGCGGAGGGCACCAGTCGATGAAAATACGCTCCAGCCGATGCGGAGGGTGAGCAAAGCAGGGCTCGAGAGTGCATACTAGTATTCATGACGCAAGGATGTGGTAAGGGGATTGTACATTCTTACCTATACCCCTTCATTGTATATTATAATTAGCATGGAACTGCCAGGATTTCACAGAAAGAAGTGGTAAGACAGGAGTGAGATGTGTACGTGAGATCGTCGCGAGCGGCATCAGAGTTCGGGTATCTTTGGTGCATTATGATAATTTCCCATAGACCACCTCTCCGTCTATGACCGTCGCCCTCACCTTCGTCTGGAGGATTTCTGGCACAGGGATGGTCATAATGTCCCGATCAAGGACCACGAAGTCTGCTTTCTTTCCGATCGAAAGGGAACCGAGTTTCTCCTCAGCGAACGCGGCGTAGGCAGCATCTAGTGTCATTCCTTTTAGTGCTTGGGCCCGCGAGAGACGCTCGGAAGGGAACCTGTATAACCCAATGAGCCAGAGCAGTCAATGCAAAAAGGCATGCAAAGAGGTCGCACCATCCTTGCGATCCATGTGGTGAGTCCCCGGAAGGGGAGAGACGGGACACTGCAGCGTAGAATCCCAACAAGGGATTGATTCCTTCTACGGGAAAATCAGAACCGAGAGGTAGAATGCCCGTTTTCGATGTTCTTCGGCGAGTAAATAAATAAGTATCTTGGCCAAGACGCGAACTAGACTTACTGAATCATCGTCTGGTATGAATACGCTCCTTTGATTCTGTCCGGGCCCTGGGAAATACACTCAGGAGTGCTCGACTCTTCTTTCACCATGTGCTCACCAGACGTCGCTCCGCATACCACATGTCACTTGTTCTGAAAGTGAGGGGGGTTATCTCAACGTACAATGTTTGAATACAGCCGAATAATGAACTCACGCGTGTGTAGGCTGAACACTGGGTATCACTGTTCCTCGTCAGAGTCAAAGGGTCAAAAGCAGGTATAAAGACATGCCTCCAAGTCTTCCAATGCGCTCCAAGTCCTCAAGTGTCATAATCTGCGCGTGTTCAATGCGTGGGCGTCGTTCAGTTGCATTGCCATGTTCCGAGTTAGACAGAACATCTTCGAATATGGCAAGTACGACGTGGTTGGCACGGTCACCGATACAATGGATATTCTAGACCGGTATTTCAAACGTTAAGGGGACGACAGCTATGTCATAGATGGATTACGCACAACCTGCCAGCCATCTTTCCAAAATTCTTTGACGAAGGATGATAGTGTTTGAGGTTGCACTCGCATAATCCCGTTTGTTGTTGGATTGTCTGAGTACTGTCCGGAATGAGAGTTAATTCAGTAATACGGTATAATACGAACTGGTTCTAATAAAGCTGCTCCGAAAGAGCCAAGTGCACCTTAGATTACAGGTCAGCTAACAGAGGCTTGTCGAGAAGCCGGGTGGACGCACCGTCGGTGAAGAGTTTGACGCTGCGCAGATTGAGACGCTCGGCGATGCCGTAGTCAATCAGGCGGGTTAGGTTTTTACCCCAGTAAACGTCGGATTCCATGTTACCCATGAGGTAGAGCCGGAGCTAAGAGCGTGAGTGAAATATGAGCACCTACAATTGTTGTTGGACAAAGCACGCACAGGAAGCTTCCGAGAAGCGGCATATCTGTGTGTGAGTTAGTGAGCCTGGAGTGAATAGGCTATGCAGAGCATACTCTCGATAGAATTCGATCATATAAGGTTCGGTTGCAGCGTCATGGATAGAGGTCAGGCCCAGAGCGTGAGCGTCTTTGACAGTTCTATCAAAGTTCTCTACCAACTGCGCCTTCGTGGGCGATGGTACCGGGATGAGGGCCATTGCATTGTCCACAAAAATTCCTACACTCCATGAGGTCATCTCAATTCATAAGGCAACGTGTGACTTTACCTGTGGGTTTTCCGGATGGGTCACGGATAATGTCCCCGCCATCTATCTTGAGAGGAAGCTTGCCCATCAACTGCAACACGCGGCTAGAAACCCATGCTGCATGAACATCTACGCGATCGAGGTAAATTCGACGGCCCCGTAAGAGAGGTTCCGAGTCGAAGTCATTCTATGGTCGTTCATCAGGAAATACTGTCCCGGACTCTGGTGAAGGTAACGATACAGACTGCAGTGGGATACTGTGGATCGGACCACAGATTCTGGTCCCATCCCATTCCAATGATCCAGCGGGATGGGTCACCCAGTATATCCGAGTGTGATTTGACATAGGTAACGAGCCGCTCAAGCACCTCTAAATTTGATTTTTGGGTGAGAACGAGCGATACTGGGCTGTAAAGGGAGTAGTCACCTTGCTTTGACTTGCAACCCGATAAGTCAAGATTCATCGCAGCACCATATTGCAAAACATGTGCATGAGCGTCTATCATAGGTTGGCATTGCACACGATCCGTTATTTCATACAAAGCCCTACCTGTGAGACCTGGGACAACGATGCTACCTGGTTCCACGAATGACACGGGTAATGTAGACTGCCAAGGATCTAATGGCCACGATATCTGAACTCCGGCGACATCCAGCGCGGTGCGAGGCTTCTGCCAGCGTGATTTTATGTCCGCTGATTGCGCAAGTTGTGGTGAGAATGTGAGAGGAACGAGGTCGAAGCTCACCTAGGTTGCCAACATCTGCGATGAGGGTGCCACTGACGAGGATACACTCAGCACTGGGGTATGTTTCGTCAACAGTATATATTCTGCTATCCGACGAACACAGTGCATAGTCTTCAGATGGTGAAGCGAACGTGACTGGGCCCGACCTAACCAGAGCGACACCGACAGCGAGCAGCAGAGGGAGAATTGCCCTCGAACGGAAGTTTGACCTTGATGCACTGTTTATGTCCTTGTCAGTCTCTGTACTGTTCTTGGTTGTATTTGGTGTTGACCGTTTTGCATCCATTCGGGCTTGTTTTGAAGCTGTCAACTGTAGTAATATGTAGAGCTACTTACATGGAAGCACGTGCGTCCAAAAGCGACAATCCAGCCCTTGGCAGTACTTTTTGAATATTTCAAGTTCTCTCCAACCTCGGACTGCCCAGCTGATCTTTGCCATGGAGCAGCCAACAGAACTACTTCACCATCACAAGAAGACACTGCACTCCAAGCGTTCATTTGGAAAATATCCACATCCCATAGATTCGCCCACTTATGATGCGCAAGTATCACTCCAGTCTCAATACTAGTACTCGCCTTATTGATTTACATTTTCTAGCTCGGAAGAGGATAACGACCCTTTGACAGATGATGGGGGGTCAGCAGTTTCGATCCCAGTCTCTGGACGTCCAAACCGTGCACAAAGTACTCAACACAAATCTGCCTCCCGCGCTCGGCACCAACTAGCATCTAGTTTACTCTCCGACGACGGAACGGATTCTCAAACATATGATGGCGACGTCGAGTCTAGCATAACCGCGGGTACGGGTCAGCACCAGGCATCCAAGGGGTTCTTATTCCCTGCCTTGCACCACGCCTCCTCCAATTCGACCCTAACATCTCAGATCGAGGATAATGCAATTTCTCCGTCAACTTCTCGGCACCCTACACCTCCTCCGATGGCGCTTCCAGTTTTGGCGGTAGAGGAGTCTCCATATAATCCTGTATACGTCGATCCTTCTAGGCTCACCCCCGAAGACGTTCAGGCTTTCGTGAGGCGTGCAATCAACGGAGAACCCAGTCGGATGTACCGCATTAATCCGCCTCCAACTGACAGGCCGGTACGCATATTCGCCGACGGTGAGTCTCACCGAGATTTTCTTTCGACATTTGGTGCTCACATGATGTTCAGGCGTATACGACCTTTTTCACTTCGGGTGTGTACAAACGCGTATGGTCTGATCGCATATCTAACTCTTTAAACAGTCATGCTTTGCAGCTTCGACAGGCAAAACTTTCGTTCCCCAGTGTCCATCTTCTGGTTGGCGTGAACTCCGATGAGGACGTCCGGACGCACAAGGCAAGCTGTGTCATGAGTCACCAAGAACGGTCTGTGTTGCCCCATACTGGTTCTTTGTCTTGCTTATCTAGGACAGATGTGAGGCTGTTCGTCATTGCCGTTGGGTCGACGAAGTTATTACGGATTGCCCATGGGTTCTTGATTCATCATTTTTGGAAAGATGGAAGATCGATTACGTTGCACATGACGAGGAGCCATATGTTTCTGAAGGTCACGAAGACGTCTATGCATTTGTGAAAGAGAGAGGCAAGGTACCTTTCCGGTCGAGTGCGGCAATGCGCTGATCGACTTTCAATTCAGGACAATTCGTTCCGACCCGCCGTACACCCGGTGTTTCCACCTCTGATCTGTTGGAACGTATCGTGTTGGGATATCGTAACCGGGATTTTGATAAGAAACTGGAGAAGATGGGGCACGCAGAACTCAAGGCTGAAGGCTCTGACTTCGAGGATAAAAGTAGAAGTCAAAGTCCCAAACCGCAGGTTTAAGACGCTAATGTCATATCAGTGTTAAGTTGACACAAGGAGCCCTACAAAATAATGTTTAGCGTATCTGAAGGTAATATGGTAAACAATAGTTTGAATAAAGTTAGCATATTTTACTGTTCATCATGTGAAAGATATGGTAAACCATGTTTAGCC
>JBBPRG010000589.1:0-10773 GCA_038092895.1 Chalciporus pseudorubinellus
ATCCTCTTTGCTACCACGAACAAGTACAGCTCGCTCGATCCGGCGTTGTGTAGACCCGGTCGGATGGATCTTCATATCGAGTTTAACCATGCGAGCCGGTATCAGGCAGAGGAGCTTTTCAAGCGCTTCTATGCGCTGTCGTCTTCTGAACTCGCTGAAGATGCCAAGACGGCGAAGAGCGAGAGCGCGAGTGATGATTCGGGTTTTGAAGACGCCCAGGCTAATGACCTCATCGATCTCGCCTTCGATTCGACGACTCCTCCCTCCTCTTCCGCCTCTGTAGTCTCTGAAAAGACCGACGCCCACGCCCCATCGCTGTCGCCATCGCCAGCGCCAGCTTTCACAGGCCTCTGCCACCGCATCCGTCCACCCCGACTGTCCAACGACCAAGTCACCAAACTCGCCACTCAATTCGCAGCTTCCGTCCCCGATCGACGGATTTCGATGGCTAGTCTGCAGGGGTTCCTCATGACGCATAAGACGAGACCGTACGAGGCTGTGGCAACGGTGTCGGCGTGGGTGGAACAGGAGTTGAAGGAGAAAAAGGCGACGTGAGGTTTGACTCTTAGGGACGCTGTTATACCTGGCATGGACGGGATCTATGATACCTATCACTACTACCATTACGACACTTTTGTACGATACACACACACACACACACCCGTACATATTTGCATGCTCAGGTCATGCATGGATTAGACATTGACTTCGTCACATTCTTGGTGTCATGCCTCTCCATCACCCGAGCTCTAACATGGGATGTTCGAACGAGTGTGTCATGAGTCTGGCTAAGAGACTAACCGGCAGACAAATCAGAGTTGAAGGAAAATCGGTATCGACTTCATGCCAACAAACAAAGCCACCCAAGAGCTTTCTTTCCTTCGACAACGAGAGAACACGGTCATGATGTTCCTCGATCATGAATGCTGCACATTATTCCGCGAATACGAAAAATACAAGCAAAAGTACTACTATGGTATCTATCATACCAAACAAAAATCGTCTAGATCGGTGTGGAGAAAGAACACAGAAAAAAAAACCCCCCGATTACCGAGTCAAACGATATAAGATGTATCAATTAGGCGACCGGTGCACGTGCGTATTTCCTGCGGTACTTCTTGTCCACTGATTCGAGGTAGAAAGTACCAGGCCAGATGTTGTCAATCGAACCTTCGGGGGTATAGTCGACAGCATTGTGGTTCTTTTCACGAAGCTGGGATGGCACAATTAGACTTTGCGTCGATCAGGGGAGCGCGAGAAAACTTACAGCAAGAGCATCAACGTATTCCTGACAAGGAACGACCTTCATGCTCGCCAAACGGTTGAGAAGATCCATCTTTTGTTGAATCTCCGACGTGTCACCATTGACACGGAGAGTGAAGAAGCTGGCTGCGCAACCACTACCGAACGCGAACATGCTGATGCGCTTGCCCTTGAGTTCCGAGGGTTCAACAGAAGATAACAGCGAAGCAAGGCAGCCGTATAACGATGCGGTGTACATGTTACCCAGGCGTTTCGAGGTGGCCATTGCAGGCTCAACCTTCTTGCTGTAGGTAGCTTTCGAGGCGGTGATAAAGGTCTTCTCGAGGTTCTTGTCGGTGAGTGATGCAGTGTAGGATGTACCAAGAATCTCGTCGGGGGAGGAGACATTGGCGAATTGAGGTGCTGATGGAGATGCAAGGAAGTCGTTGTAGAAGAGGCGTCCGAGGCCTTTCTGGACCTGCTTGCCGTAGGGTGCGTGGAAGACGGCGTAGTCAACGTCATCAAGGGAGAAACCCTTGGAATCAGATTTGCCATTGGCGTGGCCGTTGAGCTGGAGTTTCTTCACGCGTGCCGTCTTTTCACGGAAGCGGGCGTAGGCAGCATCGAGAGCGGAGATGTAGGTGGTGACAGAGACAGGCCCATCAACCTCAGGGTACTCCGAGTCCAATTTGGGCTTGTAGAAGTCATAGGTGTTGGTCATGTGGTTACCATGAACGGCTGGGAAAATGATGCGCGTCAATCAAAGTTACCACTAGACCGGGGCAAACGGAACTAAACAACATCAAGTGGAATGAACTTACATCCAACAACAACAGGTGCGTTAGGACCAATCAGTAGAGCGCATGCACCAGCACCGCCGGCAGGTCGGGCAGCACCCTCAGCGTAGATCGCAATGTCACCAGCGACGACGATAGCGTTGCGACCATCCCATGACGTCGATTCGATCCAGTTGACGGCATTGAAAAGTGCCGCGGTAGATCCATAACAAGCGTTTTTGGAGTCAATACCCTCAATGTCGAAGTTACCAGACTCGGCAAAGAGGTCCATGAGATTCGTTTTCACGGATTTCGACTTATCGATGATGGTCTCAGTACCAACATCGAGACGACCAATGGATTTGGGGTCAATGTTGTACTTTTCGAGAAGACCACTGACGGCTGTTGTAAACAAAAATGATGAGAACATGGCGTTGAAAATGGAATGGAATGAAACATGCGGCTTACCATTCAGCGCGAAGGAGTTGATGTCCTCGCGGTCGTCACAACAAGCCATGTACTCCTGGCCGAGACCGATGGTGTACTTTCCAGCAGGAACGTTGTCAAACTTCTCGAGGTCAGCCTCGGAGATACACTGAGGGCATCGGGTTAGCTCGTAAAAAAAGTGTCGCGTGAACGAAACGTACCCTGCGAGGGAAGTAGACCTCCATGGCAAGGATACCGACATCCTTTGGGCGAGGAATCTCGTACTCGGAGGTGGAGGTGGAGGTGGTAGCGGAAGGGATGGCCATTGCTGCTAGTAATGAGAAGGAGAGGAAGACGATGGAAATAGAGGGACTGGGATGGGCTTATATATTGCGACGCTTGTTGGGACGCGTGAAGAACAGGTGGATTTACATAACTTTTTTTTCCCAAAAAACTGATGCATAATATGGTACGATACCAAAGTGGCGTGTTTCACTACAAAATATACAAACTAGAAACATCTCCTATCTCATCACCCTTGACACATAAACCTGCATGTGTCTTCTTAGCGACAACGAGTTGATGTTGGGTTTCAACTGACGAGACACTCTGGTTCAACGTTCTCTAGTACGTCTGCAGGTGAGTCTAGATTCACAAGCGAGGTGAAAGTGGCCTTGTCCCACAATCTGTCGGTGGTTTTACTAGGTCTCACTTGACCTCTAGGAGACCGACAGCGTCCCCCGGGACGAGGTAGGCCACGGATACCAACCAGTCACTTTCCATATTCGTCTGTTCGTGTTCCGCTCACTTGCCCACGTTTTCTACAACGACAGCTGCCAGAGGTCTCCAGAGGTCTATCTCTCAAGTCTCCAGCCTCCATTTTCAGATTGTTGGTCGTATCACCATCACCGATTATCATCAGCCCATCGCATTTCAGCCTGGTCCAACGTTCTACGACGAGCGGACCACATGCCACTGGCGTCCTGATCATCCCATCATGTGGTCTGAAGATAATCACCAACACCGCTAGCGGTTCTGGTGATTCGCGGCAGCCGCACCACGTTCTTCACTACTCTCCTACTTTGGTCTATCTTCCCTTCTCCCCTGTTGGGTAGATGTGCACTGTATGTGATTCATGTAACTGAAACCGGCTTTCGTATATTACTTAGTTCAAAACATGAATGAGATATAGTCGATAAATCCGGCGTATTTGATTGGTAGCCGAGTGATCAGCGGAACGAATGTCAGCCCTACGTCTCAGTCAGCCACCAACTCACCGGTCCCGAACGTCAAAACCCCGAGCATACCATCAACCCACCACCCAAGTATATCGACAGGGGCTAACTTAAAGCACATTCCTCTGCCACCGAAGCATTCGTGTCGTATCAAGATGCCACTCGTTCTCTCCATCCTCAAGTCTCGGCACGCCAATCATTCCCCCTCACGTTCCCCGACGACCCCGACTGGGAAACTTTACTTCCCTCCGGGCAGCCACACACATGACCGACACTCTATTCCACCCGACCAGTTGTGTATCTCGTTCTCCGACCCCGTCCTTGTCGCAGCCGAACAGAAACTTCGCCAGCTCAACGTGTCGAACGTGCAAAGGGGGGGAGTTGTCAGCCGCACCCAGACGATAAATAAGACCAGCATACTCGGACGACCACCCATGTTCCGCATGCCAGTGGGGTGCGGATTCGTCTCTCGAAGACCAACCAATCCGTCTAGGTCCGAACCTTGGAGCCGATCGCGTCCTACGACCATCACCCCAGACAGAACTCTACGAGACGCCTATTCGACAGCGGCGATATGCAACCCAAGCCTCTCTGATCTGTCCGACAGTTCTGACTCGTCCCCGGTGTCTGAGGCAATGACGATCATCGACACCATCAGCACACCCGGGAGTTCAGCCAAACCTACCTCCGTGAATGGGTATGCATGACTGATACGCTCGAGATAACCCCTAACTGTCGGTGAGATACAGTCGTTTCGGTCCTAATCTGGCGCCCCTAGCAAGCGAAACGTTCAAAGAAGAGCTTTACATCAGAGGTTACCTGAAGAGACCCACGATTCGAACGTCGAACGTCGCCTCGCATAAATCAAGAGCAAACCTCGTGTTCACGAGCCGTGGCGTATTTCCGCAGGTTCTTGGACGACATCAAGGCCACAAGATCGCAGTACAGCTGAGAGCGCAACAGGTGAAGCAGTTTGGAAACAACACGAGGTGAGAAACGCGTCATTGACCAATCCCAAAGGACGCGTCCACGGCACCTAGCGGAGTCGACACGAGTCTTTCAGGGAAGCAACCTTCATCGACTTACTTTTCCTGCCAAACTCTCCCAACCCCGCGTATGGACCGCATCGATTCCCCGGGGACGAACGCAAATACGACCGCGTCCGAATCATTCGATCTACACGAGTTTTCGTATATTACAGCATTTACAACGCCACCTTCATCACCTTCGATCGTCTTTGATGCGGAGATACGCAAGAAAGGGGCTTGATTCAAGGAGATAACGAGCAGGGATCTACCGAATGCATTCTAATGAGTGGAGATATGTGGATGGCAGCATGGGAGGAGATGAACATATTCTGGAGCATGTCGTTAGTGATGAATGATGGCATGCATCTTCTCGACGTCATTGAAAAGGTGCAGGACTTCATGATTTAATACGATAAGACTGGTTGAGATGGCGCTGCATGTGCATCTCATGTCCACACGAGTATTGTGGAAATGCCTCGCCTTCAGATCCAGAATTCTGAGGCATGGTTTACGCGTGTGATGGTGATCAGCAGGAGAGCTTGAAGGAAAAGAATTGTTCTCGACGAATGTTTGGCAACAACTTCGGAAACAAACAAACGTACTTTGAACGTACCACAGCTGCAGCTGCAGCTGCACTCCTTTACGACAATCACTCACGACGCAAGGAGCTTGCTATATCCAACACACAAGAAGCTTCCCCATGGATTGCGGATAGTTAGGAGTTATCTTCGTACTTGCCTCATGTTTATCAAGAGATGCTGTGTCACTGCCATGCCATGCGCACAACTAGCCTGAACCTCATGTAATGAATAATCTGGACTCATGTTCGTAGACGTTATATCTACATCGGGGGCGCAACCAGTCGAATCCTCATCATACCCCCCCAATGTCTCAAATTGTCGTCGAAATGTCAGCTCTGACTCTCGAAGTCGCGCCGTTCCGCGCTCCCTTTGACGACAGAGAAGCCGACCTCGTCCTCCACGCCTCAGACGGCGCACGTTTCGCTGTCCACAAGCTGTTCTTGACGATGGCTTCACCTCTACTGAAGCGCTGTCTAGCGCTGGGATCCTCTTCGCCCTCTCCTGTATTCGAGGGAGTGACCCTTCGACAGGAAGGGGGTCGCGATGCCATAGATCTCGTCGAGGACGGTATGACAACGGAAAGGGTCTTGCAGTACTGCTACCCCTTTTCCAATCCCGTCCTTGAGAACCTCGACGACATCCAAGGGGTCCTGGAGATGATGAAGAAGTTCAACATGAAGGGTCTCCTGGACCGAGTGAGACGCTTGCTGGTTCAACCCTCGTTCCTCGAGGCCGAGCCTTTGCGCGTCTTCGCCATCGCCTATCGCTTTGGGTTCGAAGCAGAGACCCGTCTGGCAGCTCTACACACCCTCCGCTACCCCATGTTCGGTCCTTATGTCAAGGAGCTCGAGCATATCCCTGCATCAGTATACCACAAACTCCTTCAGTACCACCGCAAATGCAGCGTCGCAGCCTGCTCACTCACTTCCGATTTCTCGTGGTTCCCTGGGTTCGCCTCACGCTGGGTTTGGTTCCAGTGTGATGATTGTATTCACCATTCGCTCTCATGGCCTTTGGCAGATGGGAAGATTTACGAGGTGAATGCTTGGTTCATCGAGTATATGGAACGTACGAGGGAGGCTCTTCGGGAGCGGCCTTATGCAAAGGTGGCTACTGATCCGATGTTGATCGTGGAAGCCCTGGAGACTGCAGCGGGGTGTCACACATGTCGACCAGCGGCGTACCTGGATCTGAGTACGTTCATCGGAGAACATTTTACAGCGGAACTGGGGAGGGTGACTGAAGGGGTTAGTACTATTCGCGTCCACCTCCGTGTCTCAGATTGACTAAACTTTGAGTCGTTGATAGGTGGAACTCGATATACCCTTCTAGATCTACGCTTACTTATGAGAACGGAAACATTAATGGCAGAGACGTCGATCATGTATCACCCACCTGTACCAACAGACACAGTATATCTGCTTGTGTTAGTACGCGTTACAACTTGAAGTTCGTCGTCGTTGCAAAGTGAAAGACTCGGACCTCGGCGTAGTGTCGCCAAAAACGATGTCTACGTCACTGAAGAACTTGACCAGGGCGCTGCTCTGTTCCCAGCTATCCCCCTGTGATTTTCCCTGTCCCATGCCAAGTGATGCATGATGAGCGTGGTCTGGTATTCCAAATTGGGATGTGAGTACATACGGAGGTCGTTCAAGCACTTAGCAATGGTTCAGTTGGTCTCCGTTCGCAGTCTCGTCAGTCTGTCTCGCATCCGCCCGCCTCCAGTCCTACTTCACTGTAAACGGGTATCCGAAAACTTTCCCCATGTCAAACGACAACTCAGACCAGCACCACATCTACTTCTCCCCGGGCCGAGGACCTTCACTACAACACATTCCTTACAATATGCGCATCCCTCTCCTGACACCAAGGGCCCAAAAACAAAGGAGACCGACATCACCCCAGACCCACGCGAAAAACCCACCCTTCGTGAAAACATCTACACCATTCCCAATCTCCTGACCGTGTCACGTATCCTCGCCTGTCCCGTCATAGGATGGTCTATATTCAACGACGACTTTTATCTCGCGACAGGTTTGCTCGTCTATGCTGGCGTTTCGGATCTCGTGAGTCATCCTCCCTTGTACGTAGCGTTGTGATGCGTCGTTGAGTAAAAAGGCAGGTCGACGGGTACTTGGCAAGACGGTTTAACATGCGCACCGTGCTTGGAACCATACTCGATCCCGCCGCCGACAAGATGTTGATGACAACCCTCACGATTACACTCGCAGTCAAAGGAATGCTACCCAGTGCGTAATCATTCCCCCTCCTAGTCTGTTACTCACCCCTCCCTGCTCCAGTTTGGCTAGCGACGGTGATCATCGGGAGAGACGCTTTACTCAGTCTCTCAGCGTTCTACATCCGTTATACGTCTTTACCTCATCCAGTAAGCGGTCACTGAACAACGAGGGACACGATATAGATGAAAGTTATTTCGTGCCATACAGAAAACCTTTCAGCGATATTGGGATTTCTCCATCCCTTCGGCTGAAGTACGTCCAACGACCATCAGCAAGGTGTGCATGTCCCGCTTGGCTGTTACATTGAATACCCACCTCTGTCCTTCCTAGTATAATACCGCTGCACAGCTTGCGCTGATGTTCGGTACGACTGTAGCACCCATTGCTCCTGTGTTTGTTGGTGCATATCTCCCCGAGATGCAGTAAGCCTCTCATCTCTCTCACACACACTTATTCATGATGTTCTGCCAGAGTGCTGGTCGCCGTGACCACGATTTGGAGTGGTTTATCCTATGTCTTCTCAAAGGATGCATATCGGGTCATATCGGACACACGCAAGCAGCGACAGCCTCCATTATAGTCGTGCCAGCATTACCCTCGCGCTCATCGGAGCGCTTGGTGGATTACAATTCATAGCTAAGAGTATAATAGTACAACTACAGGTCTAGGGCAAGATACAGAACTACTACAGACCTTCGGTATGCGCATCGAAACCCGGAAAATTTGTTTCATCTGCTATCGACCGTCAACCTTCGTCGATGGACCTCTTGGAGGGCATCTGCAATGGCTTGCTTATTAGAGCATGCTTCTCGCCAAACATTACTAGCAGCCCTGGCCAGAGATGAGTAATTTATGTGCGATGATGACAATGGCCACTCACTTTGCGCGACGAATGAATATAATGCACCAGGCAGCGCTCTTGAAAGAGCGAGGCTTTTTGAGGGCTGCAGGTGGTGGTTGTTTGGGATACCCTATCCGTGATATGCAAGCCAATATACGCGTCTCGCTAATAGCAAATGTGTCAGGAAGCGTATGGCCAGAAGAATAATCCTACAATACCTTGCTTCGAAGCTCGCTAGAAGTACGAGGAGGTATCGCTTTTGGTAGCTGAGATCATCCCGCAACGTCGACTCGCGAGTGAACTTGGCTTTCAAATAGCGAATTTGAACGATCAGCCCTTTGCACTCCAGTTTGTGTTGAAGTTTCAGTTGCTCAATCTCAAGTCCGTCATTGACAGGTCTAAGCGTCGAATTACGATCAACACCTCCATGACGAGAAGGAGAGAACACGCACTCGGAGCAAACATGTTGCTGCATCTTTTTCACCTTCGCCTTTTGACTTTCAAGTTGATCAGTGAGGAGACGAATTTGAGTCTGAGTCTGCTTCTTCGCTCGTTCAGCCATGGCGACCTCCTCCTTCTGCCGTTGTTCAGACTTGGCTTTCTCTGCACGCAGCGCTTTCAGATCACGACCAAAGATCTCTGCGTCTTTCCGGACGCGTTGCAGATCAGCCTCGAATGCAGCGATGGTCCTTTCAACATCGTTCTTTTCCATCACGATCCGATTCTTCTCCTGCTCCGTACGTTGAAGTTCATCCGCTTGATTCGCGAGTGCACTCCGAAGCTCTTCAATCTCTGCAAGATGAATATCAAGCTGTTGCCGCCGATTCTCGTGCGATTTCTGTGACGCCGAGTACTCGTTACGAAGTTTATTGGCACGCTAGCGAGGGTGTGAGCATCGAGGACAACATTGAAGAAGATTTTTTTTTTGGGGGTGGACTTACCTCGGTAGCTGTAGCGTAACGTTGTTGAAGGTCTTTGTGATCTCGAACAAGGATGGAACGTTCCTGACGGAGTTGCTCGATCGTTGACGTGTTTTCGCGTACTTTGGCTTCCAGGAGGCGACCTTTCTGTTCTGCGTTCGCGTTCGCTGTGAAAGCCGTATCAGACAACGGAACCTCGGGGTGACCCAGTGGCCTACCTCGGAGTTCGCTCTCAAGTTCGTGGTTCTCCTGTTTAGCTTTCTGCATCTGACGTTTCACGTCTTCCATATCCTAGAGTCGATGTCAGTTGGTAAGAGGGGTGATACTGTTCACGATTTACCGTTTCAGTGCGCTGAAGCTGTCGAGCGACATCCCCAATCTCGCGTTGCAAACGGTCCTGTTGAGTAGACATCTGCCTGAGTCGCATACGTTCTGCCTGCAATTCTGCTTCAAGATCAGCGGTTGCCGCCTTGGCTTTTTCGACTTCCTAAATATATGACGAGGTGAGGGTTTGGTCGTACTAGTACATTGCGTGCAGTCAGTCTTACCTCTTGCGTGTCCGTTATCGCTTTATGAGTCTCTCGTTCAGCTTCAACAGCTTTCTTCGCCTCTTCCTTCGCGTTTCGTATTTCGATGCTCATACGATTCGCGGCATCTTGAAGGACAGCCTTCTCACCCAAGAGTTGACGTTTCTCTTCATGCCATCGTTTCTTCATCGTATCCAGCTCAACGTTCACATTGTGAAGTTCCACGCGGAGCGCCTCGCTAGCTTTGGAAGGTGGCGTTGGCGGATTCGACGGAAGCTCGTTGTACACGTCCAAGGAAAGAGAACTGCTCAAAAATCATTCGTCTCTCAAGACTTAGAAAATGGTTGCGTCATACCTCTCATCTGCTTCGTACACCCGCTGCAACCGCGAGGCGTCGATCTTTACCCAACACTTCTGACAACGAAGCTTCTCGAGCCGACGAAGTCGCCTCTCCTCTCTCCTCTGCAGCCTCGCAGTTTCGCTTTCGAGCGTCACGATCTTGGCACGAGCATCCTCAAGGTTCTTGGTGAGTTCGACGACGTCAAGGCCAGCTTCTTGCAGCTCGTCTAGCTTTTGGTCGATGTTTTCGTTCGCCTGGTCAAGCTCCGTCTGCAGCCTTGCAATTTCTGCCAAGAGAGGGGAGACCGTTGGATCGGCAGTGGTAGCATTCAACCATGAAAGCTGTCAAAAAGGCGTCACCGTGAACTGCAGCTCCTGTTGAATAGTCTTTGCGACTCACATCTCGGAGTGGTGCTCCAGGAGTCTTTGGGGTCTTGACAGCCATCGACAGAACATGTCGGTGGATGGGAGAAATCCCGCTCATGCTCATGACTCTTTTCGGCGTCGCCATCTCCGCATTTGAGCTCTTCAACGACTTGATGCGTTCCATCAACTCCTCCTTTTCACGTTCAAGCATCTCGATCCTGGTGTCCTTGGCCTTCTCGATAGCTTTCCGAG
>JBBPRG010000590.1:0-10771 GCA_038092895.1 Chalciporus pseudorubinellus
ACCCTGAAATTTCCTTTTTCTCCAGTGCGTCAACCAATCACAGCTCTCAAAACCTTCCAAGGGCTTGAAACTGAAGCGTTCATTTAACCAGGTGTGTCGATGTTGGAAAGGCGAGTACAGAGGAGCATATGCAGCGTGACGGGCTGATGTAAAAAGATCGGCCGTGCTGCGAACGCGTTTCTTGCTTACACCGTCTGCCACCCACCACCACTTTTTGGACCGGGATCTCACCGAGAGTCCACACAGTTGTTCAAAAATTCTGTTTTCTGCTGTAGGTTGTAGGCAATTCATTTCCGCACCTTCTGGTGCAGAAATCAGGTAAATTGGCTGAGAATTGACTGTGCTACACGTTAAATACTGAAAGGCTTTAAATTGTCATCAAACCCTCCATGATAGTATTGAGGGGCAGTGGAGGTTGCCCTCCGAACAATTTTTTTTCACGGTTGCCTCGATCAACTCCCTCGAGGTCGCTCGCTTCGAGAATCCGTTAAATTCACCGCTCTTTTCTTCAAGATTTCTCTTAGACTTTCCACCCTCATCCCAATCGCCTCGCAAATCTCACGAACGCTTTCACGATGCACGCTTTCAACGCTCTTGCTCTCGCCCTCCTTTTCTCAGCCCGCCTCGCCCATGCCTCGGTCTACGTAAGTGTTCGGTCGCTCTCTCGCCACCGTCGTTGATCCCAACCGCAATCCGAACACAGGTGACCAACCCGGTCCAGTCCACCGTTTGCACTGGCGATCAATCCTGCCAAGTGCAGTGGATTGATAACGGTGAAGCCCCTCACCTCGGCGACATAGGAGAGTGTGATGTCGGCCTCTACACTGGCGAGCTCGTACGCCTGCGCTTGATGCTTCATTGTTCTTTTGTATTCTAAGTGCTTTTCATTCAAGGAACTCGCTCAATCACTTCCTTCTGTTAATGTCGCGACCACGAGTTCATTTTCGTTCACGGTAGGTTCTTTGTCCTACATTGTATACAACGTATCTGAAGCCTGTGTAGCCCAACCCTGCTGCTGGTCCCAATGGACAATAGTAAGTCATCCTGAACTTGCTAGACAGTAACTAAGCTAACATTCACGCAGCTACATCGTCTTCACAGCAAGCAGCATCAACTACAGGGGTTCCTCCAGTCCTTTCACGTCAGTTGATTCTCGTTGCTTAGTCGACCATACGTACTGACGTCAATTACTTGACAGCCTTGATGGCATGAATGGTACCGCGCCAGCTGGTGGTTTCTAGTCATGGAAGTCATGGAACACGTATATGGTGGCTTACATACTCATATCGTATACCTCCTGACAAACAAGATTGCTTTGTTATTATTCTCACTGCGTGGTCCCACCCCTCGAGTCCTAACAATTAGGAGGGTTCTCGAGCAGGTTCGGAATGTCGGCCCTTACTGCGAGAAAGCCAACTATCAATGCTACGAAAGCCTACCGTGACGATCGATCAGGTGCTCTCGAGGTCGAGTGCACTTGTGCTTAGTACACTTGACATGTTCTCTTTTCTTCCCTCTCGCTCACAAACTCTCTACAGCTCTCTTCATTCGACTTGATTTTTTCTTTCTGCATGCATATAATCTATCACGCCCTTACAAATGCAAAGGTGAGTTGGTTTTGTTCATTCGTCGAATGTCGATCAATGCGATCTAAAGTTTCTTTTCTTTTCCGTGAGCTGTCATTACAGCACTTGGATTCGAGATTCCGGGGATTAGTCTGCTCGCCGCTCTAACGTCCGAGTCACCTGTGAAGACGGTAAGCTCAGGTATCTCTTAAAGTATCTACATCATCTAGCCGGTGGACTCGCTGATCCCTGAAGAGCTGTAAATAGAGCATAGATCCTGCTGCCAATGTCCCAGCGCGTTTTTGACAGCATTAGAATCGTATCCTCGACCGCATTTCTAGCTTCTACCATCGCTCGACGAGGACACTCGCGGTAAGATTCGTAGCATCACATTCACATTTACAAACTACACAATCACAAGACACGAAACTCCAAGAAACGTACAATCTGTTGTCTTAATATAAAGAGCCCTTTCCTGGGTCAGAGGTTGAGGTTGATAGGAGAACAACCGATGGTGAGCAACCCGCTCTATAAAGAGACATAAGCGACAGCATCAATCTCTTGCCAACGATACTCACGAAAGTGTCACCAGTGCAGCAGGCGGGCTGCTGGACGCAAGAGCTACCGACGCCGGTGCCAACGGCAGTGATCGGAGTGCAAGTAACGCCGACCTGGCCAGTTATACCACTCAAGGGGATGCCCAGCAAACCCAACATCTCCGTAATGATGGTGGAAGAGCTCTAAAGAACGTTCCTGATCAGCCTCCGCGTCTTAGCGGCGATGGCGAAGAGATGCCTCACAGATTGGACGCTGTTGCAGCACTGGATACTTCCAGTGTTGCAGTTGCTTTGGCGAGCCTCCAGAGCACCGGGGGAGGCGACAGCCAAGGCGGCGATGGCGAGAACAGTTGTGGAGAGGCGAATGAACATTGTAAGGTTGGTTGGTTGGTTTGGTTTTTACGAGAGAGAGCTGTTGTTTACTGAAGGAGGTGAAGTTCCTGCTGGTCAACAGTGTATCCCCCCACATTTTATACCTCTCAGCCCCCCCTCCTGACGCCGAAGCCTCCAAGGAGAACGTACATACAGCATCGGAACGGGAACGGGCCTTGATCGCAGAACAAGACATCTTACGAACAGTGCCGTCAATATGGTGTTCCAGAACTTCTTGTGAGCGCTGTTAACATCACTGTGGTCATGTAAAATGAAAGTTTGAACGAAAACGCGTGCAAGGAGGGGCCGTTGCGACTGAGGCACGCCGACTGTTGCACCGCACTCCGTCCGAAATCATGATCCGGTTGTCCCTTGAACGCAGTTCTTTCAAGGGGATGTGGGATTGAGTAATCAGCGTGTTGCGTAAATCGTCGAACGGTAATGTGCAAGACAATGTCGTCCTCATCCTCAAGACATTGTAGGCATGCCAGTTCACCCCCGAGGAAGCGTCAGTAACGACATTTGTGGTTGTGTGACCTAGAAGGTCAGACGAGCTAACTGAATTTCTTCTGCACTCTAGAGCACTGGTAGCTTACAGCGGCTTGTTCCTCGACGTTAGGTCCAAAAATGCAGGTAAATGACCAGGCGATACGTTACAAACGCTCATACATTGTCTTTTCCATCAGCAACACAACCCCAGTGGGAGCGTAAATTGCAACGCCGACTCCTGAACCCATTATGCCAATACATTCAGGGATATCGTCTAGATCGAGGTCCGAGAACATGCGCTTTTTGAGTGTCGTGCATGACGAGATCCCCAGGGGCAACGTCAAGTGCATTGCGACGAGAGCCACCAGGTACATTGTATTGAATGATGGAGCAGAGAGAGCGGACATTAGTTCATCTTGTGTAGCGGCTGAGAGATCGATGAAGGGGATCTTTCCAGACAGCACATCCGCGGAGGACTCAGAATAGCGACTCACTGGCAACTTGCAGAGTGGCATATCTCACATCCACGAACGACTGAGCATGGTGACAGACGAGCAACAGAGTGACATATCTTGCTGAGAGATTCCAAGTAGATGCCGGGGAGACATGTATGTCTTCCAATATACTATATCCCTGCTTGCGTTAGAAAGGGTATTTCTGAAGGTAGAGTGGAGGAACAAACACAAGTGCACGGACTGCATTGAACATAACTCAGCCCGCCTGGGCTTGATGTCAGGAGTGGCTTCCCCAACAACACGGGATGATGGCTGCGACAGTGAGTTGAGATGCCAATCGAGCGGGAGAAGACATACTGTCTGAGAACATCCCATCTCGAAAGTTACTCTGCGAGTAGGGCGTCTAGAAGTTTCTAATGATACTCGTCAATGCTACACGACGTAAACCATGGTACGAGTAGCGGTCCGAGCAACATTGGTAGGTTAACCCCGGCTATCAAGTTTTTGATGTAACATTCTTCTTTGGTTCGATCACGCATCATATGATGATCATATTGATTTCAGTAGAACCACTGAGCGCGTGACGGCGATATTTCCTTGTTTTACTAGTTGATCTGATGCGCCGCCAAGTCAATCACGCAAAGCTCGGGCCGTGATCGATTGATCATCGGACTAGGTCGTCATCTCGAGGCTGCTTTGAATGATGGTGTTGCAGTTGGCCCGGGTAAGAAGCGTGCAAGGGCGGAGTGCCAGGTTCTGCTAGTGGCGGCGGCAGTGGTAATGCAGCGCTCGAGGTGGTGGAAGGCATAGGGAAGAACGTCCCTCACACGTCCCGGCCGTCCCGAGCATTCTACAGCACCCAGAGTCGATTACAGGGTCTCCGGAAGTCGCCATTATGCAGCGTCCGCAGTCACCACGAGTTGCAGAGCCAACAGTGCAAGGAGAGACTGCCCCTCCGAGTACGCGTCGAAGATTCGCGAATCAATATCGAATGTCAAATGTGAAAAACTCGAATTAGCAACATCATCTACATGTTATCGGGTATCCTAGTGGGGACATAATTAGAAACCGAATTTCACCACGTCATGTCATTGGTCCCTTGATATGATCACCAAAGCAAAGTTGCACACTGATTTCACCGGAAAAACACAGAAAACCGAAACGATTAATGCCAATCAAACCAAAATAAATAAACGTCGTCCCACTTGAAAGATGTTCTGGAGTGGGTCAAAGGGGATTTATAGCAAGGAAGCACCGACGACGGCAGCGACAAGGCCGACGAAACCGGTAACCGCGGTCTTTCCAGCGCCGCTCTTGGCAGTCGTGGTGGGGCTAGCACTGGGTGTCGTTGTATGGGACGCGGACGAGATCATCGACGTCATCATGCGCGTCGCGGTCGTCATCGGCATCGAGGAGGATGCAGCAGTCGAACCACCGATGGGTGCAGTCGATTGGCCATTAATTTCTGCCTGAACGGTGGAGTTGAATTGGCCAGTCATGCCAGCAAGTCTATGAGTGTTCAGAGACGTCAGCAAGGAACGGACGTGAGAAAGCATATGATTGCATACGTGAACAGGGCAGAGAAGGCTTCCGCCGGGTATTGAGGCTGTGCGGGGTTCATAAGAGTGGCAGAAGTGACACGAATGAAGCTAATCGCCTCGGTGAGATTCACGGCTCCGTAGCGAAGAAAAGTGCAAGTGGATGCGTACTATTCCTTGGCGTTGGGTCCGATGGTTGGATCAGGGGTGAACACGACCATCGAGGTGCTCGAGACATTAACGCCAGTAGCGATGGTTTGGAGAAGTGTCTGAAAATTTTTGGTAAGCGTCCAGGCTAGTGGATATGGATCGTCGTACCTGCTGAATCGAGTTTCCGGCGTAGATTGCAAAGGTTGCAAGTCCAAATTGAGCGAGCGTGGGGGTCATACCATCGTCTTGCCACACGATAGTGGCTTGCTGACCAGCAGTGAAGGTAGTGGTAGAAACGGGGTCTGTAATCTACTCGAGGTCAGATTTTTGTTCTCTCATATTTCTGAACACGTACAAAAACGGTTGCCAGCGCGGATGCGGCAAGAGCAAGGGGAACGAAAAGGGTGGAGAACATTTTCAAGGTGTAAGAAGAGGGAGTAGTGAAAGAAAAAGAATGTGAGCTTAGATTGCGAGAGGTGGTTTTGAGTTGCTGGATAAGCAGTGGATACACAGCCAAGTGGAAAAAAGAAGAGACGAGGGATAATAATGGAGCGACCGACGGAGTTCCAACTGAGATTTGATGGTTAATGACCTTAGCGTAATTGGTTGGAGACCTTGTTTCGCATGCCAGCTGTCAGAGAAGATCTGAAACTTGATCCCGAGGACTCGAAATAGCTTGTTCCATAACAGCAACGGTCACAAGGTACACCTACGGCCTAGCTCGGGACATCAAACGCAGTCCGCATCACATGGTCGGCTTTCCGTCCAGTGTGCTTGATGAAGCCGACGTAGTCCAGCTCATGTAGTGAGCGAATGAAACGTGCCTGGACCTCCATTCTCCACTTTTCAAGGTGTTCCTCGCTCTCCTCCGGGTCCTCGTCTGTTTGCCGGCGTTTTCTCTTGCGACGGGAAGGGGTTTGGCTGGCCTCTTCTTTTTTCCTCGTGCGTTCCTTCTGTGCTTCCAGGACGACCGTAAACGACTCAAACCAGTCGAAGACATTGATCGTTTTCCCACTTTCCAGGTAACGGTGGAACAGGATGCTGGTATCTGGCATGTCGCACAGTATTTCATCGTCATCATCGTCATCATAGGGATTGGTGATGGTAGTTATGCAGTAATCTTGCGGGTGCAATAAACCGGTGAAAATCGAGGTACGGAAGGAGGGATTGAGTAGCTGTCATTGATATTAAGACAGAGCGGAGTGATAATAGATATGGGATCCGGCCTCCGACCGGCTCTCGACGAACCTCAGAGGGGAAAGGGGTAGAACCCGTATACCAGATGTCCCAGAGGGGCAAATCTTCTAATGTGACAAGTCGACGTCTGAAACAAGAAATTGATCAGCTTTAATAGAGGGGCGGGGCAATGACCAGTATGCACTGAAAATATTCAAGAAGCCAATCTCCGACAGACTCTGCCACCTTCCGAACTTCTTCTGGTTCATTATCGTGCCTATATGAGCGGGCGGCATTAATTTGCGATATGATGTCCTGCTCTTGTCTCTGTACCTCCCTCGGAACGCGGGTAAAGAAATCGTGCAAGTCTGACAAGAGATCATCCAATTGGTCACCTTGTAATTTTCTGAAACTGGCCGTTAGGTCAAGCACTGCCTGGAATGAGTGACTTACTTGACCATGGTACACACATACTTGTAAGAGGTGCCAAGCCGTCCTCTTAGAGCCATGCACATCAACTCAGGAAGAGTCTTGTTAGGTTTGTGACCGAGCAGAACCATGCACCGCTGAACGAGCAGGAAAAGTTGGAAGGACACGCGGAACGACTTTGAGTGTTTTCGGAAGCTGACTTGAGCGGTATGGACAAGCTCAAGAAGCTCGTCTACATTCTCAGGCGGTTTGCTCGCTGAATCATCTGTGATCAACGACGAATTGTGAACTCGAACGAATAATGAGTTGAAGAAGGCTGATGATGAGCTCGGATCAACCAAATCTACGAATGTATTAGGTCCAAAGCATTCTTCTGCAAGAAGACTGGTCAGAGGATCTTCGAAATGCTTCATGTGGGCTAGCTAACACAATAAGTGAGTGGCAAGCTACAAAGACTTGAGAAGCAGCTCTACCTGGAGGATAGACACAAGGGCATCGAGAGACGGCGAATGTCTTCCAAAGAAGTCGACGAGAAATTCGATCGCAGCTGGCCCAAGCAGAAGAGAGGGGTCGAACTCGATGTCGAAAAATGTCTGTACAGGTTCAAACGCAGTGTTCATCTGGAGGCGTGGTAACTCACTTTCAATAGTGTGTCGTGTAACACATTCTGGCCCGTTGAGAATGAGCAACTGCGAACTTGCAACCGTGACAAGGTGGACCGAGGATAAGTCGCATGGACATATGAGGGAGTTGGAGGCGAGCTGAGCGATAGGACGAATACCAGTGGCAGTTGAGAAATGGCCAGGCTAAACAACAACGTTAGCATGTGGCGAGAGTAGTCAACAAGAACACAGCACCTGCAAATCTCAAAAAGATCCTGCATTACAAGTGGTTCGAACTGTTCGAAATCGTGCAAAATGACAACTAGGCGGGTCGTATTCCTATCAGTCTCTAACGACTTCATTAGCGCCGACACGCTAAGAAGTTGGATAATCTTACCTCTTACTTCACAGATCGCCTTGAACCATGCTTGAAGTAGGTTGATGTCTACTGTGGATAGGGAAGTTGAAGGCTTCCGCTTGGCTGAGTCTGACATGATCTAAGCAGGAGGTCAAAACGAGAAAAGCTATGCGCACATGCCTAGCTCCTCCTCGGTTTTGCTGATGAAACCTGTGACAAGGGTCTTCATTGCAGAGGTTATGTTCGGACAATCTTGCGGGAAGATGTGAATGACAATATGAGTGCCATTGTTGTCACCGAAGAGGCCATCCTGCCCCTCGGCTTCGAGACGCGAAGAGATCTCGTCAAAGATTGATGATGAAGTACCAAAGGCTGGTAAAGCCGGTTAGAAATGGGGTTATTGTTTTTGGGTTGTCCTCACCTGCCACTGATACGACGGGTAGCTCTGTGTATGGCAAGCCCGGCAGAGTGTCTGCATAGGCCTTGTTGACCAACTCTGCCACTTTGTCCACGATGGGTGCATGCAACGCATGAATCAAATCCTGTTCGTAGTTAGTAGATGTGCATTTGTGATATTCATAGCGTACCTGTACTCTTGTGAGACACTTTGACCACGCTATTCTGTACGCAGCAAGGCGTAACTCGTAACCATTTGGTAGATCCCTGTCTGGGAACAATGTATACGACTCTCCGTCATCCGCGTCTGTTATTATTCGCGTGAGTTGAACGCTGTACAGTGGATCAGCGGGCGCATTACCTGCCTCCTGATGTGGTATGTAGATGGCTGTCTGTTCGACTGGTGAGCCACTGCTCGCCTATTCCACAACGACGAACCTGATGCGGGTCATCTAGTCCTGTCTCGGAGGCCATTGCGGTTGACCAAGGTAGACTTGGGTAGTGCCAGTGGTGGTGGACCGACCGGTGAAGGAAGGGACTTGTTTTGGGCCGCCCAATGGCCTACCCTAAATGCACAATTGACGCGTCGCGACGCGCCTCGTTTTCGCCACCACCGACGACGAGCTCGACCTCCACGATGTCGTCCCCACCCCGAGTTGACTTTCCAACCTCAGACATCGACGATGTCGACATGGACGCGCCAACCCAGTCCGTTCCGCAGCGGCTCTTCTTTCCAGGCAGCCCTGCCACACCACTCGCGGCCAGACGAGCTGCTGCCGCGACACCCAGGTCAGCCCGTAGAGGGGACATCCAGTCCTCGCTCGTGTCCACCACACCTCGTGTCCCCAGGAGAACGTACCACAATGACATGAGCGATAATCTCAACTCGGATGCAACTCGTTTATTCCTCCCCGGCTCGTCTGTCGCTGGGACGCCTGCAGCCGCGACACCCAGAAACCGCAGAGGTGATATCCACTCTAGCCTCGCGCTCACCTCTGCGACACCTCGCAGGGCGAGGAGAACGTATGACGGTGACATGGGCGATAACCTCAACTCGGATGGCGCACATCTCTCAATACCGGGATCCTCGATGCCCAACCTCTCCGCACCTGCAGCCCCCACAGACGAACCCGACGAGATTCGTGCCATCTGGGGTACGACTGTCAACCTTGCAGAGACGATGAAACTTTTTCGCGATTTCCTGCGCGGATTCAAGCCAAAGTACCGCGCGCTGCACGATCGAGAGCTGAACCTCCGTACCCAGGTGTTCGCTTCTCCAGAGGAGGCGGAGATCGTCCTGTACGAGAAGCAGCTCCGCATTTTGCGTCAGACGGGCCAGACCAACTTGAATTTGGACATGGCTAATTTGTTGGCATACCCTCCTTGCAAGAAGCTATTCGGACAACTACAAAAATACCCTCAGGAAGTGATACCTGCGATGGATCAAATACTCAAGGATCTTATGTTGGAGATTGCGGACGAAGATCAGCAAGCTGGAGCGGAAGATATGCAAGGGGAGCAAGGAGACGAAGAGATCGCGGATATTATGGGCAAAGTGTACAAAGTTCGACCATTCGGACTGACATCTGTCAACATGCGCGAACTTAACCCGACTGGTAAGTGTACGCCCTTTGGTATCGACAATGCAATGACCTGAGGCTCGCTTTGCAGACACCGACAAACTAATCTGTATCAAGGGTCTCGTCATTCGTGCCACTCCCGTCATTCCAGACATGAAGGTAGCCTTCTTCCGATGCCTCACCTGTTCTCACACCGTTCAAGTCGAAATCGACCGTGGCAAGATCGAAGAGCCTGGTCGCTGTCCCCGCGATGTCTGTGCCTCTCTCGGCACGATGTCCTTGGTCCACAACCGTTGCGAATTCGCGGACAGACAGGTCGTTAGGTTGCAAGAAACCCCAGATGCAGTACCCGATGGCCAAACGCCTCACACAGTCTCATTGAGCGTTTACGACGAACTGGTGGATATGTCCAAACCTGGTGACCGCCTGTCGGTTACTGGTATCTTCAGGAGTGTGCCCGTGCGGGTGAACCCTCGACAGCGGACGATGAAGAGCCTTTTTAAGACGTACTTGGACGTTGTGCACATTCAGGTTGAAGATGTCATTGGGGGCGCTCAGGGAAGAAAGACGCGCAAGGCTGACCTCGAAGCCAAACTTGTCGAGCTTAGCCGGAGACACGACCTGTACGAGCTTCTCGCAAGGTCTCTCGCTCCATCCATCTGGGAGATGGAGGACGTCAAGAAAGGGATACTCTTGCAATTGTTCGGTGGAACGAATAAGAACATCGCGAGAGGCGGTGGAGGTGGTGGACCCAGATACCGTGGAGACATCAACGTCCTACTTGTCGGTGACCCCGGTACCAGTAAGTCGCAGATCTTGCAGGTAAGTTTTCCCGATGATGGTTTTTGGACCGTGAGCTGAACTTTTCTCAGTATGTACACAAAATCGCACCTCGAGGAGTATACGCCTCCGGGAAAGGTTCATCCGCTGTCGGTCTTACCGCGTATGTTACACGAGATCCAGACTCGAAGCAACTTGTGCTAGAGAGGCGAGTCCCGCATGTATGTCCCCGATTTTCTTCCGCTAATAATATGCTAGTGGTGCCCTTGTTTTGAGTGACGGTGGTGTCTGCTGTATTGATGAGTTCGACAAAATGTCGGACGC
>JBBPRG010000591.1:0-10740 GCA_038092895.1 Chalciporus pseudorubinellus
AAGCTTGGGATCTGGAGGTTTTGCTGCCCAGCTAACGCCTATATGAAATCTATATGGACGCGAAACGGAGGAACTGAATCGTTGTGAGATGGCCCAAAAACACGACGTGTGCTCATGGGACTGATATATCCTGGATGCTAACGAGCTCCGGGAACGTGGTAGTTGGAACATGAGCAGAGGAGAACAAACGCTCTGAGGTGTCACGCCCGGGAGTCGTTTTACAGTCTCGTATGGTGATTTTATAAACACGTGACCGACGCGACAGCATCTTGCTCATTTGACGCGTAGATGAACATCATGCATCGGTCGCGTTCAAGTTGTTCTCAAGCCTTCTCAAGCCTGCGATCGGAAATTCGTGGTATAATGAATTTAATAATTTTTGACAATTTGTCATCCGGGCCCCCGGCCATGACATGATACCATTAATACCATGCAAGAATTCAAACGCGATGCCTCCTCTGCACTAATAGTTCACGCAGCTTATAGTCTGGACTCTGGTAACAACATCGTATCGAAAGATACAAAGATTTCAGAGGCCCATTTAGGCCCCCGCACCGGCAGCTCGACCAAAGTCACCCCCACGTCCTCGTTAGTATCCCTCAAACTCTTACAGAACATATTTTCAAGGAAAAAATTGCTAGCTTTGGGGGCGCCGCGGCATGCTTGTATTTGTCGTAATCAAGATCCCGGTATTTCTCCGTCTGTCATCGGTACGGCACAGACGATTTGACAGATATGATGTCGGGAATAGTTATGACCATTTTTGTCATCCAACGAGTAAAGGGACATACGGTGACATTTCATTTAAATTGGCACAAGTCTCAACCTGGAAAGTAGCGGCGAGGTCGAAAGGTGCACGACCCCCCCAAAGGAATTCATGCAACAACTCGTTCACATTGTAAGTTGGTTCATACTCACCATGACTGTCATCGTGTCCATCCACCAATCCCAGCCATAATCTCGCGCGTACCAAAGATGTTGTGCGGTTTAGTTACGCCATCACTGATGCATATTTCATTCGTCTCGATTCAGGCACTCTCCGTCGGTGATGCTGCTCACATCCATTCCCCAACTGCTGCACGGGGAATGAACTTGAGTTTGGGAGATGCGGTGTTCCTAGGCGAGACTTTGCCAACTTGAAGCACATCAATATTGCCCAGCCTAAGTTGCGGCCGATTTGATCCTTTGCGAGTTTCCTGCGACTCGTCGCGCTCGCGCTCTCAGTCACTGAGTCACATCTATTTTACGCCGACGCTTCTCGGAGTCGCAGAAGTAAAGGAAGTGGCTCGAGGGTGGGTTCCTAAGGAAAACTCCCCTTTGCACAACATAGGATAGCCTGGAGCCTTAGCGGGTTGGGTAGGAGGTAAATGCTCGCAGTCCTGATTCACACCGCTGCAATACTTTAAGGAGTAGTTATTCGAAAGAAAACAATTCATTTCTTTCCTGACAAAATTTAAGTCACCATCATAAATGGTCGTCTCGCTTCCATTCACAGTCGGGACAGCGGATAATCTCGGAAATCGTAGAAAATTGAAGATCAAAGAAGATGCAATAAAGCTGAGTACATCCGAACGGCATGCAAGATTTCAGGATTTCTCCGGTTTCCGTACTGCGTCGCGGGCACGTGAATAATTGGCCCACATAATCTTCCAGTCTGCCTCGGACGTTCCCTCGCCTGGCACACTTTTATCGGAAGAGACACCAGCCCATCCAACCGCCCGCTCATAACATTCGAGAGCCCGTTCTGCTCCACCCTCTTGCTCGCTGAGAATTCCCATTAGGTTCCATGCCTCTGCAGCAGTACGACGTGCGTGACGCAACAATGCTGTTGCTGGCCTTCGCATCGCGAGCGATTTAGCGTACCCAGGAAGAATGGGCGCATCCGGTACAGGAGTGTGAGCGATACCAGAGCCTTTCACGTCGGGTGAACTGAAAGGCAGGCCAGTCAGAGCCAGAGCAACACGCTCGGACGATTCGGCAGCCCTCTTCAGGTAATCTATGGATGATTTCTGAGGGGACCGAAGGGCATGTTGTACTTCGGCTAGGTGGATTGAAATAAGAGATGAACGGTGGAGTAAATAGAGTGAGTGTAATGCATGGGATGGTGATGTGGAAGAAATCGATGGTGGAGAAGGGATACTGCGCAACAAAGCAAGGGCGGACTCTTGTATTTGTCGAGCATGCTTCAACTGACCGGACGTCGCATAATATGCAGACAGAGAGACGAGCGTGGACGCAAGCGTGCGCTGTGCTGACGGAGATGAGGGAACTGTCTGGGATATCGTGGAGATAGCGGAGCCTTGAGACTGCTGCGTTCCTTGCGACAGACCAAGGGCTCGTGTCCACCAAGAAAGGGCGTCCTTGGACTCTCCAAGTCTGAAATTAAGATCCCCCAGTTTTGAGGCGGTCCGAGCAGCTTCTGGACCTTTTGCCGGGAGGCCAGCCCAGACGCGTTCGTATTTCGAGCGAGCTTCAAAGAAAGCCTCTTTTGTTCCTATGCGCTCCAGGACAGCGGCATGGTGAGCGAGGAGCTCGTTAATTGTTTGTGGACGCAATTTCCCTGAGGTCATTCTCTCCTCGGCGATCTTGGTGGTCTCCTCCAGATACTTGTGGGCAGAGCTCAAGCGAGCCTCGATGACACCGAGGCTGCCTGCGCCCTGGAGGCCGTCGTCCGCAAATGTGGTGGGGCCTACACCCCAGGTCTCCGCCATGTACGAGGCACGTAGAAGGTGCCTTCCTCTATACCCGAGCGCAGAGTCCGTTCCACCACGCTCACCACCGGTCCACTTTTCAGCATCACGATCCCATTCCCATTTGCGAATTTCATCATCTCGTTCGGGCGCGAGCTCGAGGGACTCGACCCAGATATGGGAACCCTCGTATACCGCGAAAGCAGTGAGTCCGAGACCAAATGCGCCGATGAAAGAATATTTAAAGAAACGGGCATAGACGCCGAAGGCAGTACTAGCAGCACTGGCGAACTGATCTTGAATAAACGGGGTCACTGGGCTTTGCGAATTCTGGTGACTGTCTTGTGACTGGTAACGCCGACTGCTGGTGCAGAGTGGTTGGTAAATGGGACGGAGGGAACATCTGAGCAGCAGAGAGGGTCGCGTCCGAAGCATTTTCCGATACTAAGTAGTCTTCGAGCACTGCTAGCCTCTAGGGGAGTCGAGAATATCGGGACGTGTGAAAATAATTATTTACAATAAATAAATAGATATACATATGGCTGTGATGTCTCAGTTGCCACTGTCATTTTGTGTCAGTCCGTTTCCATCACCATCAACTGAGCACACAAGGATCACGATCATGTGGCGGCGGCCTCATGCATGCATTCAGTCAGAAATTATCTATCTCCTCATCGTCGGTGCTCCAGCAAGTCACCACGCGGCGCGCAATGCCAGCCATGACTCTGCCATTCCCCCCAGAGGCTTCACGCGAATCATTCTTTCCAGGTTGTGTCAACTAGAAAAATGAAATACCGAAGGACGCGCGCTTAGATTACAAGATCTGTCGCAAGTAGAGCCGGAGCACGTGTATGAAATGTGTCAACGTCCAGTGTCCACTAGTCCTGGTCCCATTATAAGTAAAAATGAGAGTTGATGGTGCACTTCCGTATTTCCTTTCCATCCCTCGCAAGTGCGCACTGACGCTGTCGTCATGATGCTGCTCTCCTTACTCTTCCTGTGGGCTCCTGTGGTGCTCGCAGGTCTAAACCATGCGTCCAGAGCGGTGGAGAAGAGAAACAGTAGTCCTTTCGTAAGTCAAGTTGGCGCGTCATTCATGGTAAACGGCAGGTATGTCGGCAAACTCCCCTTTGTCACTCATTCTCGAAATCGCTTGCAGTGAGCTCAAGTACATCGGTACAAATGTTTACTGGTTGCCTGCCTTGAACACGAACGAGGATATCTGGTACACTCTCAGCAACATTTCCGCCCTTGGAATTAAAGTCGTTCGGCTGTGGGCTTTTAACGGTGTGCTTCCCACTTCCCATTCACGTTCAATTTACTTATTCAATTATCTAGATGTTGATACCATTCCGGTAAATGGCACATGGTTCCAGCTTGTTCGAAATAACACATTGACCATCAACGATGGTCCAAACGGTCTTCAAAAACTTGACACAGTCATTCAAATGGCTGAACAACACGGTCTTTACGTTATCTTATCTCTCACAAACAACTGGTACCCTCTACCGCTGTTGCACAACTCCATCAACCCTATCGACACCTCTATTTTCTCTCGTGATGTTACTCCTGGTACAAACAACTCACTGCCACGAAACTACTTGTCCAATGATTATGGTCGGTGTTATCTTGGTTAGTGGGAATGCTAATTTACACAACAGATAGGTGGCATGGACCTGTATGTTCGCCAGTACGGTTTTGAGGCCCATGACCAGTTCTATACGAATCCATCGATCCTGGCGGCTTTCATGAATTTCACCACTCAGGTTGTATCCCGCTATGTTAACAGTACATCAGTTTTCAGTTGGGAGCTTGCGAATGACCCCAGGTACAAGACCTTTTCATGCATATTCTACAAATTGTTAATCTGCCGGAATGTCAGATGTAACTCTACCCTCCCTTCCAGTGGAAACTGTACTACAGAGACCATAACACAGTGGCATGCTACAATGGCTGCTCACGTTCGTTCAATTGATCCTAACCATCTCATTTCTGCTGGGTAAGGGAAGCATTTTCCACGCGATGCACAGTTGGTAACCATTAACATCACAGAACATCGGGGTTCTTGTGCACCGACTGCCCAAAACTGTACCCCCTGAACCCTGCACCCACACCTTCGCCCTCTGCATCACCCGCACCTGGAAAAAAGAAGCGCAGCAAGGCAGTTCCTGTGACCACGGAACAGATTCTCCGTGAACGTGCCCAGTCAAGACGGCACAGCCGAGAGGCTGCTAAATATGCGGGGACCCTAAAAGAAGATGGGGTTCGTATCAGAGGTCGCTGGGCCTCAACTGGTAGGCTTTGCGCGATCTTTATTCCCCGTTTGCTGAACTGTCGTACAGCTACTAGACGCCAGGAAACCCAAATCGTTGGTTCGATCTATGACGGGGCTTATGGGGTTGACAGTCAAGACATCTTAAACATTCCCACCATTGGTTTTGGCTCATTCACCTTCCTCCCCGATCAGCAATCTTACGGCCCCGGAGATCCCTACTTGGAGCCCTATGTAAACACGCTGAACTCGGGTGTTGACTGGATCATTAACCAGGCTCAAACGGCTGCTGCGTAAGTTGCATCTTTTCAATGGAAGAGCTTACATTGACCATCCATCCAGTGTTGGAAAACCCATAGCGCTGACGGCCTTCGGTTTGGTAACGCAAGAGAATGCTCCAGACTTCGTTCCGTTCAACATGACCACTGCGCCATATGCTTCTGACTCCTGTGGGTGACCTCCAGAGACATTGCAGTTTTATCAGATAGCTAATAGTTTTTTTCCCCCGCCAGCATCTAATTCCGCATCTGACTCTAGTTCGTATGGTGTCACTAACCAACAACAGACAGATGCCTACTCAACATGGTTGAATAGTAAGTACCGTTTTGTTATATTGAGAGTGGGCGAGCTGAGTGTGTGAACATCTCAGCCGGAATTGCGGCTGGAATCAATGGCATTGTCCAGTACCAGGTTTGGAATAGTAGTGAATTCACCCAACTTTGGATACTGAATTACACCATTTTAGTGGGGTCAAATGAACCTAACGGCTGAGACTGGCACGACGATTTCGCCAGGCGTCACCGGCATCTCACAGGATCCCCAGACCACTCCTGAATCTCAGAATAGTAGTGGTGATACGATGGGAGTCTCGCCCAACGACGGTTATAGCAGGTGCGACTTGGCGGCAATCAGACGTTATCTGCTACTGATTTCGATCCACAGCAATGGCAACAATGGCGTTCAGCAAGTCTTGCAAACTGCTATTCAGCAGATAGCATCTAACTGAGCGTTCAACGTTGTTAACATTCAACCGCTTGAACAAATTTCAGTCCCTCGCCAAGTTGATGGATTGTAGATTAAGCTTCATATAAGCCTTCTCCTCTTTGGTTATTTATTTTCCGGATCGGACGCTTTCCGATTTTCCTGATGAACAATGTGTGCTCTACTAGTATGTGGATGTGTATAATACACGGGCTGGGTAGTGAATGAATGAATGAAGATTTATTTGGCTAACTACGCCTATGCTGTCCTCGGTACCAGTATGATCACGTGGCTGGTGCAGAACTTGTGCGCCGGGTACTTGTAACAAACGTCCGAAGAGACGCGAGACTCAGCTGAGTGGTTGCTCGACCGTTGTGTTGGGACATGAAGTTCTACATCGACAATTTGCCTGTAAGTGCACAGTCTCGGTTGCTTTGTACTATAAGGCACGTTAAACAACTCCATGAATTCCACCCCAGATCATCTTTCCTTATGACCGCATTTACCCTGGTAGGTTCGGCACCAGCCTCGGTAGCTTCAAGCTAACTCTCTTCCTAGAACAATATGCCTATATGTGCGATCTCAAGCGGACTCTCGATGCAACGGTACGCCCAGTAATATCCACGTTGGAGTAACAATGCGTGACGGCGGTGGACCTTCAGGGGCACTGTGTCCTCGAAATGCCTTCGGGGACAGGGAAAACAGTCTCGCTTTTATCATTAATTGTATCATATCAACAAGTTCGTGGCAATTCTATGGCACCACCTCCCAAACTCTCAGCGTTTCTCTACAGTTCCATCCAACGAAGCGCAAACTTGTATACTGTTCGCGAACGGTCCCGGAGATCGAAAAGGCTCTTGCTGAGCTGAAGAGACTCATCAAGTACCGTATATCATGTGCGGAAACTCCTGAACAAAGGGAAAAAGAGGAGAACTTCATGGGTCTTGGGCTGACAAGTCGGAAGAACTTGTGCATACACCCTGAGGTGAGTTGAGACTCCAAGTAGGCCTGATTGGCCTCTCCATCCCTCGTTCCCATCACTTCTCAACAAAATATGTCAGGTTTCAAAAGAAAAGAAGGGCAAGGTTATCGATGCAAGGTGCCGTGATCTCACCAACTCTTCTGTTTGCGAGAAAGGTCGTGCAAATCCGGGATCAGTGGAACTCTGTGATTGGCATGAGGTACGTATCATTCGATCGTAGGTTGGCGACAAAAGATGTCAAACTTTGGCAGAACCTAGGCAAATACGAACCTGGAACCATCATACCTCCTGGAATATGGACGCTCGCGGACGTGCTTCAACATGGCCGTGATAATGGTACATGTCCTTATTTCACTATACGACGAATGGTAGGATGCGCTTAGCTTTTGGTCTTGGGAGAGCTATTCACGACACTCCTGCCAGATGCCCTTCGTCGACGTGATCATATACTCCTTCCATTATTTGCTTGACCCCAAAGTTGCTGAGCAAGTATCAAAAGAACTCTCGAAAGACGCGATTGTCGTCTTCGATGAAGCACATAACATTGGTCTGCACTTTCTTCAGCGCATTCTCAAAGGACTGAACACGACGGTGGGATAGATAACGTCTGTATTGAATCTCTCAGCATCGACCTGACACGGCCGATGCTCGACTCAGCTGCACGAAGTGTAACGAAGCTCGGCGAGAAAATTGAAGAGTATGTGTCATTACTTATAGCTGCCTCATATGCTAATAAACGTTGAAGGATCAAAAAGACTGACGCTGCCAAGCTACAGGACGAGTATGCGAAGCTTGTTGAGGGTCTACAAGAATCGACAGCAGACACTGCCTCTGAGGATACATTCATGACCAATCCCGGTATGTATTACAGAGCCCAGTCCAACGCATCGATGCTGATGACTGTCGCCTCGACCAGTTCTCCCTGATGATCTGTTGAAAGAGGCAATACCAGGAAACATCCGAAAAGCCGAACATTTCGTCGCTTTTCTCAAACGATTTGTTGAATACCTCAAGGTTTGGATGAAGTATTGTTCGGCAGACCTTGATGTTGATGAGCAACTAGACTCGCATGCGTGTCTTACACGTAGTTGCGGAAACCCCCCCTTCTTTCTTACAGCATCTCAAAGACATCACCTACATCGAAAGGCGACCACTAAGGTGAGTAACATAACACGCGCAACTTTTCCATGATTGTAATCGTGCATTCAGATTCTGCGCCGAGCGCCTTCAGTCATTGATCCGGACGCTGGAACTGAGTCGATTGGATGAACACTCTGCGCTGCAAAAAGTTGCATGCTTTGCCACTCTGGTTGCAACATACGAGAAGGGTGAGTCGCTTTGAGTTTGATTGCACAACATTTCCAATAAAACCTTAGGCTTCTTGCTCATCCTCGAACCCTTTGAGACGGACAATGCGACTGTGCCAAATCCTGTTTTCCACTTCACGTCGGTGTTTTCCTGAGTAATGGTTTTGCCTCCTGACATTCTGCCAGGTGTCTTGATCCCTCGTTAGCTATCAAGCCTGTCTTCGAGCACTTTAGTAGTGTTGTCATCACCTCAGGGACAATTTCTCCTCTAGACATGTATCCCAAAATGCTACAGTTTACGCCAGTCGTTCAGGAGACATATCCTATGACCCTCACGCGAAACGCTTTCTTGCCATTGGTGAGTCACTGATTACAATTTCGAATGGGTGCTGACGTGCATGCAGGTTATTACTCGTGGTAGCGACCAGGTTGCTATAAGCTCGCGGTTTGAGGTACGGAATGACCCGGCTGTCGTGAGGAACTTCGGAAGTATCCTCGTCGAATACAGTAAAATTGTGCCCGACGGCATAGTTGCATTCTTCCCCAGTTATCTCTACATGGAGTCGATTGTGGCTGCTTGGAATGACATGGTATGTTGTTCAAGCATTTGTATAACTTCTCCTTGATGCGAGGGCGTCGTATCCAGGGGATCTTGAACGAAGTGTGGAAGAACAAGCTCATATTTGTGGAAACTCCGGATGCCAATGAAACAAGCATAGCACTCGAGAACTACAGACGAGTAAGTACAGCCTTCGTATCCTTTTGCAGAGGTAGTAAGCTTCGTTCTAGGCCTGCGATAATGGACGGGGGGCAGTACTATTGTCTGTTGCTCGAGGGAAGGTATCAGAAGGGATCGATTTCGACCATAACTATGGCCGGGCTGTGCTTATGTTTGGGTAAGCTGTTCGAGATATTCAAGCGTCCTTCGTGAAATAGACTGTTTCCAGGGTACCATATCAATACACAGAAAGCCGTATCTTGAAAGCACGTCTCGAGTACCTCCGAGATGCCTATCGGATACGAGAATCTGAATTCCTCGGCTTCGATGCCATGCGGAATGCTGCTCAATGTGTCGGTCGTGTACTTCGTGGTAAAACGGACTGGGGTCTCATGGTTTTCGCCGACAAAGTAGGTTCTGTGACTTTACTAGCTGCGTTCTTCACTGAGTTTTATACAGCGCTTTGCCCGAGCAGACAAGCGAGCGAAGCTGCCTCGCTGGATTAATCAATACATTACCGAGGTGGCTTCAAACCTTTCAACAGATATGGCTGTGACGCTGTCCAAGTTGTTCATGCGAACGATCTCACAAAACCCAAATGAAAACCAAACAGGGGTTTCTCTATGGACACTCGAGGACATAGAGAAGGCGCAAGCGAAACAGAAGGAACAGGCATTGTTGCTAGAGGAGGGTCAACGAGGCGGGGACGACATGGACGAGGATGAGTATGGTGATGGCGGGATAGATGATGACATGATTATGGACTTGGAATGAACACATATGCAATCTTTGTACCTTCCAATAACTATATTACATTGTGTGGGTAGTCAGGGTAGTTACAAGTCACGAGAACAGAACACTAAGTGATGTGCTGGATGGGATAGGGGGGCTTGATTACGGTGGACACTGAGGACACTTGCCAGGAACCTGCACTCATCGGCGGATCAGGGAGTCATCAATAATCTAAATCGAGAGCACTCACTTCATGTACGATCAATCGCTCTGGCTGCCTGTTATGAACAATTTACGAAGCCTCGACATGAGACAACCTTCGCGGAGGAAGAATGGCGATGACCGTACCCATAATACCGACGGCAGGTGCAAGGTTTGGCAGGAGTATGACAGGACGGTGGATGATTGTTGCTGATGGTGCAGTCCTGACTACGGCAGTCGATGACCGAGTCTCCCAGAAAAGTATTGTGGCCACAATCAACATGCCGGACGAACTTCAGCAAACGATGACACATTTCTAGTCGAAACAGATCTATTTCAGTAATGATCAAGGAAAAGTGTATATGAGAAATCCCTGACCTCTCGTCGGCGGAGGTAGGACAAGGCCAACTCGTTAACTCCACCCCCAGTTTTTTTTTGCCTCCGGTGCCTTTTCAAATCTTGGGTCGGGTGAGCATCCCGCCGGCAAGCAACAGGAATTCTCAGCTGCTTACCACCACTTAGATATGTACTCAATCGCCCTTGACGAGGTATGGTGGATTGAGCGAGTTATTTGTCTCCGGGGATAGGCTCGGGTTAAAAAGGTCCGCACTTTCCATTACCATTTCTTTTTTAAGTCAAGGAGCAGCTGTACATTACATACTAACTGACCTATCCTGAAGCCAAATTTACCCCCGTAATGTTCTTTATCTGGCTCATTTCCCAAAGTTACACGCACAAGATCGTGTCCGCCACGGAGATGGAACATTTACATGGTTTCAGCTTGGCACTGCTCTTGTGATCGACAGTTGTTCATCATGATGAGGCTCTTTGGTAAGTAAGACAGCATATCATCCGAG
>JBBPRG010000592.1:0-10732 GCA_038092895.1 Chalciporus pseudorubinellus
ATTGCACAGAAAAAGCTGGAAATGGAGGTTATATTGCAACACCTTCACCAAAGATTGATATCTATACCTTCGCCACATCACCTGATGTTGGATTGGGTTAATCGGTGATATTCGCAGGATGGACAAACGACAGACCTTTGGAGGGAAGTAATACGAGACTTCCTCCAAGCTGAACAACGTGCCACCAATAGGCGCTCCGAACGCGACTGCAACACCAGCAGCACAGGCAGCACTGAGGATTTCACGCCGCTTAGCTGTTCAATTTTCTTAGACGGACGCGTCGACACACATGGAGAGCAGACGAACCTTCATTAGTCTCGTATTTATTATGAAGCCGACTAACAATGTTGCCAACACAACTTGCGATGTGGACGAATGGACCTTCCTTGCCTAATAATAGTTAGTAGGTAAGCAAGAGACAGGATTTGGACGACATGAAACATACCAAGTGACAGGCCCGAACCGACCGATAGCGCCAAACCGAAGGACTTAGTGAAAAGGGTACGGGCACCAAGATACCCATGGATGACAAAACCTGAGAGAATCGTTTTGATCTCAGGAATGCCACTTCCCGCAGCCTTTTCAACAGTAAGATCATCTATCTTGACCCGTATATATGTCACATACATAATACAACACTTTGCGCTTGAGTGGAGAGACGGCCTGTTTGTTATTCGTATCGTTAAACTGAGGAGATAAGACCCCAGAATCTTTACGAGTGGTAAATGACGTTGAAGCAGTCAAGTAGATAGTGAGAACGGCAGAGATCGCCGCCCAAAGAACCTGACCAGACGAAAGTTATGAGTAACAACCCCATGTAACGTCATGGCAGAAACATACCGCGACGAAGGTATAAATGACGTATTCCAGGGCATCACTCTCAACGGGAAGGCCATGCGTGCGATTTATCCACGAAGTCAATCCGGCGGACCAGTTAACCCAATCAGAACACGTGGGTTCGGAGGCGGATTGCAACCCTTGAACAGTAGGGCAGCAAAAACGCGCAGCTTTCCACCACCCTGCGGTACAATAGCCATATTTCGCATCAAAAAACCATTGCTCGGCGCGCACGACGAGGAAGGCGATAACAGCAGTCAAGAAGCCAACGATTGTGACGATTATCCACCCCAGACTCTTATCAAAGGCCAGACGCAGATGGGCACGGACGGATTTTCCACGCCGTAGTCGAGAAAACCGAACCGAATCCTTGATGGCATCATGTAGCCAGTCAATTGATGAAAATGAGGAATACCAAACGCGGAAACCATTAATCCGAACATTGATATCATCTGCTGTGTCGGAGAACTTAGAACGAACGAGGGGAGCGTCATATGCAGAAATAGGCCTCTGAGAAAGACGTCGGGCGACGTTGGCGCGTAAAGATGTTGGGGAACGTGTCACCGGGGTGGAAGGTTCCGAGAATGTTCCCTGCCTGATTGCAAGACTTGGCAGTGACGGAAGTTTACGACGACTGAGGGTGCTGGCAGAACGTAGCCCAAGCGGAGGCCGTGCATAAGATATTGATCCGTAGTTGCCATCATGGGTGGAAACGCGTAATGAGGATGTTTCGTTAGGCCGTTCGGTGTCGTCCTGAGGAGGGTTTTGAGTTCCTGTCACGATGCTACTCCCAATTCGAAGAAGGCGCTGCCTGCGCCAATCAATAGAAGAAGGGCCACTAAGAGGACCTCTCGGAAGGCCCTCCTCGTGTGCAGCAACCAGCGACTGCAGGGAAGTTGATCGCCTTCCACGCAACGACATCAAGACAATCGAAATGAACGGACGCTAGAGTTCGATCACAGCACTGTGGAAATTCTGTTGAGTCCGCGTAACTTCTAGAACAACGCGAAATGGTCCACCTGTAGCGAATTCAAGGCGACTTCTACCCAGGCAGCGAAGATGACAGGTCACAATATGGAGTGGTGAGTTACGACCCTGGCACACCTGCCGCAAGTCGGCAATTGAATACCGGGCCGTCACTTGCCCCGATCATGATCAGAGTCTCGCAAACTCAGAATCGCCAGGCCTGTACTTTTACCAAACCACCAGCTTTTAGACACCCCGCGAAACACCCAATCTTTTCCGGCCAAATATCCTTTCGATTGGTGGGCAAGCGAAGGAAATGGAGTTCAGTCGTTTGGCCGCCCTCAAGTCCGGGAGCTGAATTCCGCTCCCGACGTGACTTCCCTAGAACGTCTAGTTCGAGAGATCAAGCATGCCACAAGATCGCACTGACAGTGCACCGATATACTAATAGGAATGTCTCAGCTGAGGCTCTGATGTGACATACTAAGCATTGCTAAGTAGTTCAGAGGGAATAACGCCTGTGTGGAGTGGGAATTAGCAGTGATACTTGCTCTTCCAGGCTCTGCAACTTTCAACAACATGGACTATCCAGTTACATAGAGTCTCACAGAGCCTCCCAAATGAATGTCTTAGCATGTTCGGATCCGGGTTTGACGCAACGTCGAAAGGCTGGCGCCCTCGGGACCAGCCATGATGGTACTTGGTGCGCCATAAATATACAACGATATCTGAGGGTCTGAATCAAGTAGACAGACAAACATTCCCAAATAATATACTCGCCGCTCACCATCACAAAAAACAATGACGACCGCAGGCCTTGGTGTTCCTGTCAAACTATTGCACGAGTCTTTGGGCCATATCGTCACCGTAGAGCTCAAGACCGGTCAGCTGTATCGCGGAAAGCTTGCAGAAGGTGTCGTTGATCTCAGATCATCACATTCCCGATCGTATTCGACTCCTCTGATCGTGTACCTTCTAGCTGAAGACAATCTCAACATATCCTTGAGGGATATCACGGTCACTGGACGAGATGGTCGCGTCTCCCAGCTAGATCAAGTCTATATCAGGGGAAGTATGGTCAGATTCTTCATTGTACCAGACATGCTCCAAAATGCTCCAATGTGAGTTCCATTGAAGTCCTTCAACTGTGCAGCGACTAAGGTTCAACAGGTTTAAACGTGTTGGCCCGAACGCCATGCGTGGACGAGGTATTGGTACAGCGCGTGGGCGTGCTACCATTATGAGAGGTTCGTCTCTGCAAGTTTTAGGTTTGCGATCGCGTGCTGATGATCCTATCTCATTTCCCAGCAAACGGTGATTGCTACGTTTATCATATTTTGGTGTTGGCTAACTGTTTCCCCTTAAAGCTCGTCGTGGTCGTGGTGTTCCAGCAGCTCGTGGAATCAGACGATGAAGGATGGATGTTCCTGCATGCGCCTTTTCAGGGGTAAAAATTGTTTCCAGTTTTCTTTCGCGATACACATGTAGCTTTCTTTTCCAATACTGATAATGTACCTTGATGCAAGCTATCGTGGTTCTTCCTGTGGTTATCGTAAGTTTCACAATAATTTGTGTCGCGTGAGCTGTGAATCCCACTGGAGAGGTTCTGATGAACTGGAGAAATAAATATACAGAGAGACTACCCCGAATATCACTTTAAAGCTGATCAATGATGCTATGTGCTAAACAGCAAGCTCGTGCAAATACCTTCTCTAAAAGTCGGATACCCGTCCTTTGAAGCTCCAATCACCGTCGTTTCTCTCTACCCACTTACCCACAGGCTCTGTCTTAGGTCCTCCTTGCTCGCCTGTGAGAGGATTGATATCACCCTCAAAGTCCGGCTTCACCGGTTTCCTCGCGTCGGGATGGAGTGCGAACTCGGTTTCTGCTTCCCCGTGAGACAACCGGGACGAGGACAGAGGCGTTTGGGCCACGCGTTGAAGTTCCTCGAATTCTCGCTGCTGTTCGCGTGGTAGCGGTGGAGGAGAGGGCCTATTCAACCCCGAAGATGCGTATGTCCGTGACCGGAACACTGAATGAGCTATGAGCGGCGAAAGGGACATTGACGGGCCGGGCCGAAGCAACATGGTGTAAGGTAGGATGGAGAAGTACATGATAAACCGTGTGGTCGAAGAAATAAACAAACTGTTGTGCTAGCGGTGAGTGAAAGTGTCCAGGAAAGTATCAAGGCGGCGTACAACGAACAATGGACGTTCCGCGTATGATTCTGGACACCTACCTATGGATCAATCAGGCTTCTTAAACCACAGGACGAGTCGTCAGTGGTCACAGTTGCGGAGAGACTCGGTGTGTCAGCGAAATGCACCCGGTCACCGCCAAGGTGACCCCTGTCGAATGATTGATCAGTAAGGGGTTGGTAAGAGAGCAGATTTAAAGGTATAGTTCCGGGGAAATCTTGCTAAAGGAAATCTATACCGTGTATATAGAATGAGCTAAAAGTCTCCAGGGGTAGGTGGAAATAAGCAAAAATACCGACAACGAGACAGGCACAGTCCCACAACGTCGAGGTTCGCTCGCTGGTAACAGCCGGCGGTGTAAGTAACGGCCCCGAGAATTTGAGCGAATTTTCAGCTCCGACGATGTTAGCAGTCACGTGCATTGAATTAACTAATGAGGGTGAGTAAAATGGTGGACGTGGTTGGCAGACCAAGCTGCCAGTGATCGCTGCAAAGACGGACGGAGAGCACTGTCTTCCGCACCTTCACCACGACCTTGTCCAGCTGAATATTTCTAGAATTGACTCTGTCCTTTTAATACTCCTCCGGTCAATCAAACCAGGTATGCCCACTCCTCAGTCAGGTCCATTCCTGCTGACCGACGCGATTTATTTAGCTCGCTCGAAATACCTCATCGCTTGCCCCAACTAGTAACTAGTCGAGGATCTTCTTCCCTCATATCCAGGATTCCACCCCGGCCCTGCTTCTCCACTCATGCAGCCCTACTACACACACAACTCCTACTCCACGAATGTCATAGAAATTGCGGACTCTTCCTACACTCCTCAGCCCCTCCTGTCAGCGTCCATGCTTTCCATGCATCCGGCAGAGCCATTCTCTGCAGACTCAGTCTACAAGAAGCGAAAGATTGAGCGCGCTTGTGATGCATGTCGTCGCAGAAAGACCAAATGTGACGGTCCCCGCATGCCAGACAACATATGCACAAACTGCATACAAAACCGTAAAATGTGTTCTTATGTGTCCGTACATCCCCTAACCTTTTCTCCTCATACGTTAACATCTCCCTCTCCAGTGAGGCTTCAAAGCCTAGAGGACCTCCCAAGGCGTGAGTCATCTTGACAAATACCAGCTCGAGCAATGGATGTGATGTACTCTTTACAGCTACATCACCAGTCTGGAGGACAGGGTGGAAAAAATGGAGTCCCTCTTGAAACGAGTAAGTAATTTCATATTCTTCCCCCTGCAAGCGTGCTGTCAGGGGGGACACCATCCTCAATTACGTCCCTACCCATGTCAATGTTGCCATTGTTTCACTTCCATTTTCCCCGAATGATAGTTCTGATAGTTAGAACACAATCTAATCACTTCTTTTGATAGCTCCGACCCGAAGCCGATTTCTCCGAGGAGTTAGGTCCCCCTGTCATTCGAGACTCCTGGAAGAATGACCCTGAGCCCCCTCGTCGCACATCGCCTCACGAAAATTCTGCATCACCTTCCGCCTCTTCTTCCAAATTCAAGGGCTCATATTCGGGCTCTTTGCACTCTCATGCGCTGCCTGGCGTTTCTACCACAACGAATAGTTCTGCATCTGTTGGTTCGCGTAGCCGGCACTCTGGAGGAACACCGCGCAGCGAAACAGATTTGTCATCGGATGGCTATACTTCGTCGGAGAGCGAAGAAGTCGGTGAACTCAGTCTCTCGCGTGGAATGAAGCGCTTGACCATTCGTGGATTGGAACCTGCTCAAGATAATCGCTCACTCGCGGACAATCAAGTTCGTTTTCATGGGAAGAGTAGTTGTTTCAAGCTCATCGAGCCGACGCGGAAGCTGAGAGACGAGCACGTTTATCGCGTAATCGGTTTAAACGAACGCAGTCGCTCGGAACGCGATAGCACTAGCCCAATCAATGCTGCAGCATCAAGGCGCCCCGAATTCTGGACCACCCCTCCTGTGAGTGTGTACTTTCTTATTTTGCATTTACTTGCTGGACGACCTTTCCGATAGTGGGAACTAGCCTTTGAGGGCTTCCAGGACCGATTAGAAGACCTGACCCTCTTGCTTACTGAGGATTTCCCGCCGCCAGATCTTGCCGACACTCTCATTAAATTATACTTCGAACATGTGAACCCACACTATCCGTTGTTTCACCGCCCAACATTCGAACGACAGTGGAAGGAAGGCTTCCAGCACAAGGACCCGTGGTTCGGATGTCTCTGTTTGGCCCTGTTCGCCGTTGCCAGCCGCTGGAGTGACGATATCCGTGTACTTGACGATGCTAAATATGATATTCCTGAAGCCGAGCGCCCTATCGACGAGCACAAGTGGCAGCGTGCTGGCTGGAGGTATTTTAACTCGGCAGTCGGTACGCGTTTTCTTGGTTGAGTTCGCATTCCTTGATGCTAATTGTAATTAGACGTACATCGCGGCTCCCTTAGTCTCTTCAATCCTGCTGGCTTGTTCGAGGTTCAGACCATGGCGGTCAGTCCATGAAACAGTGATTAGATAACATTTCGCTAAACACCTCACGAACAGCTGCTTGGCATGTTCCTGCTAGGCACCGCATTCCACCCTGTGGCATGGCTTTTCATTAGTATTGGTCTCCGTAAAGCACAGGACGTCGGCGCTCATCGGAAGAAAATTTACGGAGATAAGGCGAACGTCGAAGGAGAACTCTGGAAGCGGGCATTTTGGGTGCTCGTGGTTCACGACAGATTAGCCAGCGCTGGCCTGGGACGGCCTTGTTGTTCAGGCGAGGAAGAGTAAGATTCTCGCTCCGGATCATGTGTTTGGACTGACCTCTTCATTTGTGAAGCTTCGATGCGGACCTCCCGTTGGAAGTCGACGACGAGTACTGGGAGACGGAAGACCCCAACAAGGCATTTCAACAACCCCATGGCAAGCCGTCAAAGATAGCCGCCTTCAATTCATATCTCAAATTAACCAAAATTGTTGCATATGCCATGCGGACGATAGTGTGTTTTCCGTTTCGTAACGAAACAATACCTGACATGCCGGTAAAGTATGCCTTGGACAGGTCAAAGCTGTTGATCAGCGCCGCGCGTCCGCGGTGGCAAGAGGTCTTGGCGCAATTAAATAACGCCATGACGGAATGGATAGACTCAGTCCCGAAGCACCGTGCGTGTTTTCCTCTCTGTGAAACCTCCTTAGTTAACCCCCCTTAGTACAATGGTCACCTCACATGGAAGATACATTATTTTCCAACCAGTCAGCAACGTTATACACCACTTATTATTTGATTCAGATCATCATCTACCGACCCTTCCTACCGCCATCGCTCCAGTCTATTTCGAACATTCCCCCCCACGTCAATATGCCTATTCCTTGTATTGCAATCTGCGTCAACGCCGGAAAAAGTGTCTCTCGCATCATGAAAGTTCAAATAAACCGCGGATATTCGAACATACTCACCCTTATTTCGGCTTCGCATGTCTGCGCTGCGATCCTGCTCATGAACTTTTGGGATTTGAAATGGCAAGAACGCAACCAGATGAAAGCCGACAACTTTGAAGATGTCAAGTCCCCTCTTGCCCTCTTGATGGCGGAATTACTCGAGGATGTCACTGTGTTCATTGAGGCCTTGGCAACAGTGAAATCACGCTGGAGGAGCGCGGAAACATACTTGTCAGCGCCAATTACTTCCTTGACGCGCAGCTGATCATCGTTCATTCTGACTCAACAGGAAGGATCTCAGTGCCTCACTCCCTCACAGTCTTGGAGGTTTCGAACCGAGTATCACCAAGGATGACCCTCTCTCACGCAAGTACCTTTCTGAGTATGATGATCGTGCCTATCACAATGCTGCCCCATCAGACTATGCATCGTTAACGGATTACCGGAATCCATCTCTCGAATACCGCGTCTTCCCCCTTCCAATTACGACTTATCCTTACAACCCTCAAGTCGAATCCTCAGAACGTAGTCCTCACTTCTTTGAGTACTCGCATATCACTCGTTACCCCGTTCCGAGCACCCTTCCGCTGCCATCCGGACGCGACCAACCACGACCGACAGCTCAATGCGCATCTTTTCAACCACAGCGGAGTTTCGATAGACTATCGATGCATTCTGACCTCAGTGATCGAAGGTCGTCCATGTCCAGCTTGTCCAGCCTCCACTCCCGACATCCATTCGAGGACGCTGCTATGGACGACCCAAGTGCATCACACCATGAAACCTCTCTCCGCCAGCAGTACATGATTGCGGGCCGAACACCGTATGGTCCTTCCATGTACCAGCACCTACATAGCGGGAACGAATATGGTAGAAGTCGCCAACTAAGGTAGGCATGCCGGTTTTTGTCATTTTCTCGCGTTCTGCTCACCTTTTCTTCGATAGATCTGGTTGGGCGAGCGATTGGAATTATAACCCGACCTATGCTTCATCCGCTGACGGCGGGGCAGTTGTCCAGCCCGGGTTCCTTTCACGAGACAAAGACACCAACAACTCTTCCTCTGGTCAAATGCTCTCGTTCCCTGGAGGCTATTGATTACCTGACTCAGAGATACGCACTTGCATCTCCTTGCTCCGCATGGTTACGACTTTGTATAAACAGTGTCGCCTTACCAGACCGTCATCTATCTTTCACTCAACCTACTACTTATTATACTCTTCTAGTTTATATACTTGTTGTTGTAGTGGCTATGGGATTTAAATAATGTATTCTTAACCGAGAAGAGTTAGGGTTTCTACGGGATCCTCTCCGTCCATATCCCAAGATAATGTATAAATTGCATTGTCGCTATGCATGGGCGACATCAATACAAGTCTGCTTAGTCTCCAAGGTATGAAGGGATGAGCGCTGAGCGCTGAGCAGTGACAGGTCGCAAAGCCTCTATGAGATTGTTTTGTCGGTGATCTGGGACATCATCAATATCAGATACTAATAGCGATAGTGTCCAGGAGGCAGACCCAAGAGTCGCGTGAAGATGGTCGTCCACCACTCCACTACCGTGTAGGGAATATTCAAGCGACGACAGACACAGCAGAACCGCTGACCTCGGCATAGTGCCAAAACTCCTGACTGTCTTCCCATCGGGAGAGGAATGAGCGAGGTGCCTTGAAACCAGCAATGATCACTGAATCCGACTGGGAGCGCCGGGTGCCAGTGCCACTGACCACATGATGGGAGTCGGACCTGCGTTCCCTCTCGTTCTGATTCCACTTTCGAATTTCCTCCAGGTGGGCGTCCCCGGCACCCGCGACTTGCAGAACGAGTACCCTCGATCTCCCGACCTCGATGATAGAAGGATCTCCTTGATGGCATCTAGACCACCTGGGAACCCTTACTCAGGCTGCCAGGGGGGTGAGTTGAGTCGACCCTGACAATCGTGCACGCTGTCAAGGGCGACTGCGGGAGTGAGGTGTATCCTCAGGTGAGAAACAATGGGGATATGCTGGTGATAGCGGCAATTGGAAGACATCCAAGTAGGGTGTTTTCTGCGTCTTCTGGAGTGGCTGACCGCGAACGCAGTCACCAGTGGACGTAGGAGGGAGTGGAGAAGCCGCATGAGGCGTGCACATCTGGACAAGATGATTTCTATGTTGGAGATGGGTCTGAGCGCTGTGATGCACAACTTTTTGACGGTTCCCTTCAGCGAAATCGTCTTGTGTGGATACGAACGCTGCAAGTGCTCGAGATGACACTGGCAGACGGTACCCAGGATGAATGTTTGATCTATAAGAAGGGAGGGTCCCCAAAAAGGAAGCGCTCGTCGGTTGCCATTCGCGCGTTCATCGCGCCTACAGTGGCGGATGTATGTGGTACTATGGAGAGTCTTTGTTCGCGAAGTCGACAGGGAATGGTCAATGATGTCACATCAAACCAAAAATAACCAGGATCCAGTCAAGCAACAATCCATACCTCCCCAGCAGCTGGGTCCTCAAGTGGTTGGGACGTACGTATGTAATTTGGCACACCCTCAAGTGACCACTTTCGTATACAGAGAAAAAAACGCAGCTTGTTTCATGTACAAGCTTCGAATGGGATGCGATTGAATCGTTCATGACGTGATACATAAGTGTGATGCCGAGCTCTTTTTTATATAACGTCGCAAAACACCGGTTCTGTGCACTGGTCCCCTGCTACGGCGGTAGTCGCAAACGTCAAAACATCGAGGACCATCGGTATGAACGTTATCAATCCCTCATGTCAGCTTACACATAACAGTACTGGGAGCTGGCTCGCGTGCACGACGATTGTGTTTTCGATTCAAAATGTGATGATCGGTTCGACCTTCGCTAAGAAACCGGCTGTCGAGTTGGACTCATCCCGATATCTGTCAGACGGATTCAGAAGCACAAGATTATTGCCGATAGCTTACAAGTATTCCGTGGTTCCAACACATGCTCCTCGGCCGACGCGCATCGCCCGAATTGATCAAGGTTTCGTCGACCAAACAGACAAGTGCTGATCCGAGCAAAGTATGTGTCGTATAAATAGCAAAGACAAACCTTTCAATTGCTGCGAAACGCTTCATCGCCCCGCACGAAGAAACAGTCCGAATTCTCCGATTTGGTCAGGGTAAATATTCTATCGGGAGGCGAAGCTCAATATATAATAAAGAAAAGGGAGCAGGCGTCGTCACTTGAAGATACAACCGTAGGGTTGTCATCGTGGTTTAGAGTCGGAAGGTTTGGTTGACTCAGCCAAGGCTTCATCGGCCAAAGAGTACTTGGGCCCAGATGGCGTTTCACGACTTCGACTCGTGGCT
>JBBPRG010000593.1:0-10731 GCA_038092895.1 Chalciporus pseudorubinellus
CTGCTCTTTAACCATACCTTTGGTCCTTCGAACCCACAACAAGCACTCAGCAGCATACCACTTTTTGTTCTGACCAGTATATGGCCTGGAGCGTCTGTGTTCACCCTTGAATTTGCGTCCTCCTGTTCTAACGTAACAAATATTACAGCGCTGCTCTTATCTATCTCGGCATAATGTTGTACATTGTGCTTGGTGTCCTCAATGAGGTCAGACCTGTGTGGTATTATTTGATATCCGCCCTCCTTTTCATCCTCAGCCAATTGGACTACTTCCTCTTGAGCAAAGTTATATGTCAGGTACGTCATCATATCATTTTTTACAAAAAGGGCGCTTCTTATAGGCACGACCGTCTCCAGGGTTCATCGATGAAAGTCGATGGTTCCTTCATTGCGACGCTATTAGAGACTGCCGCCGTTGTCATGGTATATTACGCATGGCGTGGCATCACAGAGGGTGCGTTGACCCACAACCCCCAAACACCTCACATTGCTGACAGAAATGACAGAGGATTGGGACGTGGACTACTACCCTTCATAACCATGCGGAAACGATGTAAGAGGCGAGCTGTAATTTGCTGTGTGTCAACGCTCGCTCTAGGACTCGAGTGCTGTTGTGTCTTTTTTTTACTTTTATCCCAGTACACGATTCATGGTGATCACTTTCCTTAATCCGACCCCATTGAAACTTGCAGGTTTTTCCTGAAATCTCCTCGTATTGTAACTCTGCCTATCTTTCTGACCCTACGTAACCATATGATCAGCGGGTGGAACTATGGGGCAGAGAACATCTTGGCAGCTTGTGTACATATCCTAAAAGGACAACCCTGTGGACGGTCTGACAGTTGTATGAGTCTACATCGTCGACTATTTACTTGAATCAAACGTTGTGGTGAATTTGTTGAAACAGGACACGAAAAAGTAAAGAATGTAACTATCCTTGACACTTCACTAGCATACCCACACCCTTACCCTCGTCCTGCCACCCGGGACCAAGGAGACCTACTTTTCTGGTTCTGCTTCCATGACAACACCTCCACCTGCTCGAACCTGAGACTACCATTACTTACGGTCCAACACAGGAAATCATGCAAGAGTTGCTTACTACTCTACAAATCTCTTGAATGCTTCGTAACAAGCGAAGATGGTCGCTCTGTCATCCAGGGGTTTCATCCCCTCACTCAGACGACGAGCAGGGCGAGCCACTGCAGGGAGATGTGCATGCACGACCGTGGGTGTATCAGGATAGATGCCAAGCGCAACGCATCGAGCCAGACGGGCCGTCACCGGGATCTTGTAAAACACGGGCGAGGTCCCATCCAAGGTCATCCCCGGAACCACCGCGTGCGCGATCGGCTCCCGTCCGAGAACACGCGTCCGCCTGTCGTTGGTCGCCTGAAAGGCGGCGATCGCCTTGGCCACCAGTTGCGGCTCCGGCTCTGGATTCGTCAAGGCCGATCGCGATGCAGAGGCCTCGTCGGTCTGAGCGTCGCGGTGTCTGAGTCGTTTGCCAGCCGCCTGAACGAGGAGCGAGAGAGCGTCCTCGGGATCTACGATACAGACGTCGGGCGTTGCGTGACGTTCCTGTCCACAGATGGTGAAGGGAATGGGTGTGCGCGTGCGCACCATTCGCGCGCGCGGTGCGTAGCCCAACGACGTGAGCAGATGGATGGCGAAATCGACCACTGCGGACTCGGACTCGGACTCGGACTCGGACGCGTCTGAAGGGACAGGATCCGTTGCCAAATCCATGTAGCGGACGAGTTTGTAATTTGCATCGTTCACCATGTCGTCGGCGGCAACATTATTCAGGAGTTCGGCATCGACAGCTGGTGGTGGTAGAGGGTCGACGCCAAAGAAGGTGGTTGCGTCCTGGAATTCGATGGCGATGTTGTACGAGTGTAGGTCAATTTGGCCCCAGTTACTTCCTGATTTCGCCGTACGCAAGAGATTGGCCATCATAGTTCAACGAGAAGGACGACACAATGGATCAGAATACGGACACAAAGATAGGAGGACATCTGAGAAATGGAAAAGCCGGCCCGGCAACGATGGTCACGGGAAAAGCCGCCGGCCAAAATGCGCCAGCTTTTCCAATACTCAGACTCTCTGCAAAAAATTGCAAAGCGCTGTAAATTCACTCGGGAGGTTTTTCCTGAAGTGGTATCTAAATACATCATAGAAGATATCCCATGCACATCACAGTCATCGTGGCCAGGCGATGGAGTTTCTGGCAGTAGTGACCGCTTAACAATGAACGCACGACTCGTCCTCACAAACCCCCATACACGAGGTCTCCGTCTATGAAAATCGCGCTTCACTGGGCACCCAGCTCGTGCCCGATGGCGACAAGGGAAGTCATGTGAAAAAAGGAACACTCCTGAGAGCTCCGCTCTACTTCCACCCTAATATAAGTGCAAGGAAGCCAAAAAAAAAAGTCAATCGTCATCATCGAGATTGGGGACGTATCGCTGTTTGATGACGGGTGTGACTTCGATGGACACCCAGCCGTCCGTCTCAGACGACGGCCGTCGACGGGGCAGTGTCACGAACTTCAGATTGTATCTCGTGCCCTTCGAAGGAGACGTTGGGGGAGACGTCGTCGTGGGGGGGTGTTTGGCGCCCATGAACAAACCTCCGCCACGATTCTGTGCTTCAGGGGCATTCGGACCGGTGGTCGTGGGATCGAGACCACAGGGTCGCCGTTTACGAAGACGTCGGCGTGGTGTGCATGGACACGAAGAAGCCCCAGAGGTACATTCGGTCTGGCTTCGGTCTGATGCCCGAGAAACTGGAGGCGGCATGCTCGTTACCAGTCTGGTGGTGCTTTGCAAGCCATTAGCCACGTCGATATAAGTTGACGTGGACGTCGTTGTCGTCGAAAAACGGGATTTCTGGCACGGAGAACCGATCCTCGTGAGTCTCGCGCAATCCAGTCGTCTTGAGATTGACTTACGAGGTGATTAGCATGTCGGCTCGCAGCGCACGACTCGTTCTCGGAGTGATATGCATCGAGCATCAGGTCCGATCTAAGCCGGAGTCTCCCGAACGCTGATGGAGTCCGGAAGGAGGACTCCATTTCCAGGTGATCTATGCAAGATAGCTGGAGCGACGGCTTCGGTTTAAGATCAATGTCGTGTGAATACACGTCCAAGCCATCAAACGTCGAGGACGCGCGTGCCTGCAGACATTTCGTGGTACCTCCCTTGCAAGCTGGTTGCTCTTTGGACTCGCGAGGAGGGCGATGTAAGAATGCTTTGAAGGCATCCTGGAACGTGGCCAGGGTCGCTGTGTCCTCTCCCGTCATTGTACTTGTATCCGTGTCTCGATCGACGGAAATGAACTGCGAGCGGCCATCTTCATCAAAAACGTCAGGGTGAGACGGTAGGCCTGATAAGCTTGATAAGCTTTCGGACTCTAAGAGTGATGCTCCCGAAAATGTGACCATCCCTTCCTCGGGGTCCCATAGAGCAGCGAAAGTCAATGCAGTCTTGGGAGGCACGATATCTGACCAACGGTTCAGGTGGGTGTTGTCGCTGGACGTGTTACTGGACGAATGGTCCAGCGAGAGACAGAGCTAGGGGGTGATCGGGGAATGTGCATAAATTATGGGACGTGATGTATGGTGTCGGTGCCTTACTTTATTCCGCCCTCGAGTCGAACACATACTACGTGTGGGGCGACTGGTGCAAGGCCCCGAATCCGTATGAGGAATAGTTGAATGTCGAGCAAATGCCGACGAGTCTGTTGAGGGGGAGTTGGCAGACTAGAGCGAAAGAGCACCTAAGAACGAAAGGAGGGAAGGTCGTTGAATTGGGATGAGATGTACGTTGGTGAATCCAGAGTTCGTATGCCTGGACACGGGCGGGAGGTGCGAGAGCTGCGCCAAGGAGGGATGAGAAAGTACTCAGGATGATCAAAGTTTTATGGGACGCGCACCTTTCTCCTCGTGTATCAGAAGAATCGACATACCGGGAAATGCGCTTCTCCTGTGAGAAGACCCTCTAGGAGAGGCTCAGCGCACACTACATTCCAGGGATGCGGTGGTCACATGCACTGCGATACATGTCTGAATGTCATCTCCGTTGAATCCATGGCTGCGACGCATGTGGCGCGTTGGAGTCCAAGCCTGCAATGCACACCATAAGAATTGACTCGTTGACGTCGCAGTAGGATTGAGTGGGTGTAAGTCGGTGATCTCGTCTTTAATGTAGGGGGCTTCTCGTCACGAACGCCAACTAGGGCGGGCAAACGCCGACATAGAATGATATTGACGATAAATATTCCCTCATAAGGTTTGCACGCGATTAGAAAAGCTGGGAACTCCGGAAATACCTCCATTGAAGGCTACTCGGAGGCTGAAGATGTATGCCTGAGGCCCTGTGGGGGATAGCTCGCCAAATGTAAGTAGTTCTCCGTAGGCAGTGCGTGATCACAGAAAGAAATCAGGATACGAACGGTTCACCACCATCTTCAACAAACCAACTTATACGAATGTCTGGGATGATCACGTTCGGCGGGGGGTGCACTGATCTCGACGTCTTAGTGGATTAATAGCTGGACATGCAAGATATCTACGACCGAGTTGCAAAGTTTGTCTCCAAGGAGCGTGTGACAGTAGCAAAACTGGTCTCAAACGTACTTGAATTCGGTGCCACTACTACAAGTTAGCATTACCAGTGCGCCGCGGTCCCCGTCTTCAGCCTGACTTGGTTTTTATTATCACTGTCACCACCAACATCTCTTTTTTTTCTTTCCAAAGACTCGGACACTTGACTTTCCGTCAGTTTTTATGCAAGTCGACAGACGATGAGCACCGCCGCCGGGCTATCTCGAAGACGTGTTGCAACGGCGTCCACTTCCTCGGTCTCTGGAGATGATTCATCGAATCCAGGGCGGCACACGAATGGCTCAGCTTCAAACGGTGTAGCAGCCACCCATGCAGGCTCCGCATTTGAAGGCGGAAATAAAATTGCGTTCGACCCCCGCGACCTTGATCAAGACATAGAAGACAGCCGTCATGGCGGCAAGATGCCCCGTCTCACCATCATGGAGGAAGTCCTCTTGTTGGGAATAAAGGACAAACACGTATGTTCCGCATTCTTTGCTTCGCGAGCTTGTCATTTTCTGTGTGACATTGCATATCTCTGCTGGTTCCGCAGCACCCAGTCCAGCGGACATCGGGTCTGGGCCAAGTGTGTTCTTCCGGTGTACTCCGGAGGACATTTCTACTCGCCCTTCATAGAACTTGTTTACCTGACAATCTCGTGACTGACATGCATTACTTGCGTAGGGGTACCTCTCCTTTTGGAACGACAGCATCTCTTATGCTCTCCGGGGCTGCATACTCATCGAACTCGCACTTCGTCGTCGAATAGCTCTCGTCAAGGACTCTCATCGGCGCAGAAACCCCCTCCCAGATCGTTTAGTGGAAGTTATCGATGATAGACAAACGGGGGAAACGATACTGGACGAGACCCTCAAGATGATGAAGGCTCAAGAAGGGGACAAATTCTCCATAAGCAGCTGGGTCGACCTTCTGAGTGGTAAGTCCTTCGCGGTTTCCTGGCGTCCTGGAAAACCGCTCGCGTGATCTACCACGCTCATCGACGTGTCTTAGGTGAAACGTGGAACGTGATGAAGATCGGGTACCAACTCAAGCAAGTTCGGGAACGTCTGGCCAAAGGCCTCGTTGACAAAGGCGTGCTTCGCACAGAAAAACGGAATTTTCTTCTGTTCGATATGGCCACACATCCCGTTGCCGACGTTCGGACGAAAGAATCCATCATCACCCGCATTGTGTCACTCCTCACAGCTACTACATCCACCATCCCACCCACAGCTCTGGATAAGGAGGGAGTACAATGCAGAATCACCCGTGCCGTTTGTCTAGCCTGCGCGGCTTATGCCGCTAGCGTCTTGGATAACGCGTTCGGTCGGCTAACATATGAAGATCGCGAGGCCGCTTTCCAAAGATGCGATGAAGTGTTGGCAGAGTTTGCATGTTGGCCGTTTGGAAGCAACAGTGGTCCAGGCACAGCAAGTGGTCGGAGAAGAGAAGCAGTCAGGATCGGGATGGGAAGCAGCTTGCCCAGTGGGCGAGAAAGTGTCCTAGGCCTTCTGCAGGAAGTGAAGAAAGAGATGAACGGCGAGGAAGATCTTGGATTTGAGCTTATCGCGGGGGTTTTGGAAGTGCTCTCGAAACTCGACTCGCTGTTGTGATCGCATTCCATGTTACCATTTCGCGAACGTTTGCATTCGTTTTCGACGCTTCCGTTTCCTACTTATTAATTTCTGGTCCAGTGTAATGAAATTCCGGTTTGGTTTTCTCGCTTTTGGCGCAAAGCTGTCCAAGCTACAGATCTACTTGGGCTGTGGCTCTGAGTCTACCTGTCAGACGAAGAGCAAGGAGCGAGGCCCAGCGCTCGGCTTGACCCGTTGACTCCCACAAGGACCCACATTCAATTTTCGGAGCACCTAATTGTCTAGAAAACATCCCCGCTAAACCGAACATTATCGCGGCCACGTTATTCAAGTTGCAGATGTCTACCGCAATGCAAGAAGTGGGAATTGAGATGGCTATCCTACTATGATAGTACATCAGAGTTGCAAAACGCATTTCCAGTGCAGGACACAACATGAATAGAGACTCGTGGTGGTAGAAGTAGTTCACTATAAGGTATCTCGAGGGACCTGTATTTTTTGTTTTGAAACAAAAGCTTCGATATCACCGCCTGGCTTCGAAATATGTTACCGGTGCTCGAACCACCAATGATACTTTCTACTTCAAGGTTCCTCACTGATTGTTAAGATAAGAATTCTTCGAGATCATCGAGTGTTGGCCATCCAAATAGAGAAGAATAGTGGTAGTGTGATAGTCAACTAGTCATCGTCCAGCTCTTTGGTTTGCGTAGTAAAATTAGGTAGACAAAATGTCGCTGACACGTGGGCTTTATGAGATGCCACCACCTTAAATTTCCTGCGAACGGTTTTACCACACGACTCATCGCGTCGTTGCTTTGGATCCGAGACACTTTTTTTTTTATTAATACCTCTTTCTCAACTTTTCGCTTCGCGCTGACAGCTGCTGACAGCTGTTCCGTTCGTGCGTGGGCGAGGCCAGGCGAGGCCTCGGATCTGGCATATTGCAAATGCCCTGACATCGAACAGCAGTTTCGGCTTATAATAACACTACCTATCGACATCATGTTGCCTATTAATATTCAAGCCCTACAATGGGTCAGGCATTCCCCGAGGCTTGAGACGAGTATTTCAAGTCTGGAAACCAATCCACAATTTATCACCGCCATGGCTATGCCCATCAAATGCCTGCCTTGTCAATGACCACCGTGACACCGTCACTGATTCTTGAATCTTAAGTTCCGATATCCATGTCATCGATCAACGTATAGCTTACTACATCCCCCTAGTCTGACAGTGGGAGTCTTGCAGTGTCAGTGGTTGTGTATCCTGAAGTTCCCCGAATAAGTTCTACTTACAGGAATTTTCGGGTGCTAATCACAGCTCCAGAACTCACACGTATCTAGGGGATTCATATCGTTACCTATAGTCACTCGCGAACCGGTGGCTTCCCAGGTGAGCTCCACCGTCCTTCGTCCTATAAAGCACCCGAGGACCAAGCTCGACTTTCAACCACAGCGCGCCGCGTCCCTGAGCGCCGCGGTTACGAGCGCACGCTACCGAGCATCCTCACCAAGATTCCAAGTCTTCGTTTTTATCCTCAAATTTCCCTCGTCCCACTTGTGGCCTAGGTTATATTTTCGCTCGCCTTCATAACTCGATCTTTTGGAGACTACCACCACCGCAATCATGGTATTTAATTACGATGCTACAGATCCGTTAGCTATCGTCACCGCCCCTCCGCCGAACGAGACGCCGGAAGAGAAGGCTGCAAGAGAAGAACGAGAACTTGAGGCACGCAGGATTAGTGACCAGATCGACGAAGAGCTTAGTACGGAGAGAGTGGCTTTAAAGAAAGAGCAGGAGATCGTCAAAATACTCTTGTTAGGGCAGAGCGAAAGCGGTGAGTTTCCGTCGAGATCGGGTCCCAGCTGAATCTTGCTCGTCATTCACCATCATCGTTTGGGAGTTGGAGCTGACCGCTTCCTTGTATTTCCTGACAGGGAAATCTACCACCCTCAAGAGTTGGTCACATGCATGCATCGCGGTCGTGTGAGTACTCATAATCTCCCAGATTTTCGAATGCATTTCGCAAGAGACGCATGGGTTCAAGAACGAGCATCATGGAGGACCGTGATTCAGCTAAACCTTGTACGCTCCGTCAACACGATCCTCGAAGCTCTACGGATTACAATCGAGGACGAAGACGAGGGGGATAAGCTCCCATTCTCTGACAAGCACCATCTCCTTCGACTTCGGCTGCGTCCTCTCCGCGGAGTCGAGGGTGACTTGAAACGGTTACTCGGCGCCCGGCCTGAGGAGATCCCTGAATCGCAAGACACGTCACGCGGGTTCATCCCTAGAACGTCATCGGAATTCTTCATTCGATCCGGAAACTGGCGAAGCTTTCTGCGGGCCTCGCGCCCTGACGATTTTGACAGGTCGCAACGGCCTATACGAATTGACGGTGCCAACAGTCAACATGTTACGGAAGTCATTGCCAGCTGTAAAGACGACATCAGGGCATTGTGGGAGAACGAGGTCGTTCGAGAGATGTTGAAAAGGCGTAAGGTCCGCCTCGAGGACTCGGCAACTTTGTCGGTGTCATTCTTTCATTCATTCCCCCGTTTTACTGACTCATACCTGTTACAAGTTTTTTTGACAACTCAGAGCGTCTCACTGCTCGCGATTACGAACCAACGGATGACGATATTATCCGTGCACGCCTGCGCACGTTGGATATTCAGGAGTATGACCTGAGTGTTGATGAAGGTGAGTGTGCAGATACCATTGATGCAGTGGTATCAAAGCCGGAGTATGCTTGGCAGAAGGTCAAAAGAAAACATGGAGGATCTATGACGTTGGCGGTTCCCGTACTCAGGTAATCTCTTCTTCCACCTCTTCCCCTTCCATCACTAAAAACTCACGATGTTCGGAGCGTAACGCCTGGCTGCCGTACTTTGATCAAGTGAATGCAGTCATTTTTCTCGCCCCAATCTCATGTTTCGACGAACGTCTACAAGAAGATCCAAGGGTGAACCGGTTGGAAGACTCGTTCATCCTATGGAAAGCGATTTGTTCGTCGAAGCTCTTGAGCCGGACGACGCTCATCATCTTCCTCAACAAAGTCGACATTCTAGAAAAGAAGATAGAGAGCGGCATCATGATCAACCGATATCTACCCTCATACGCCGACAGACCAAACGAAGCTGCATCCGTCATCAAATGTACGTCCCTCCATGTCGTCTCCTGCCTTGGCGTTTCACCAGTTCGAGAGTAGACCTACGCCAGAAATTCAAAGACACCGTCAAACACCACTCCCCGAATCCGCGGACATGTCACATCTATTCGACTTCGGTAATCGTTGAGTCCCATTTCTGCTCCTCGCGATGGGAACATGTTATTGAATTGTCCTATTCTGGATTGATGTTAACAGGATACACAAACCACGGCGCAAACTCTAGAGTCAGGTGTGTAGCATGGTTTGTTGCGTTCATGCTGTCGTGACCTGACCGATTAGTTGTTCAGTGCGCGATGGGATCATACGAGCTCAACTTCGAAAAGCCGGCCTTGTTTGATGAACATTGAACTTGAGGCCCACACCGCACGTTTACCAGGCTTAAATTCATTCGTGGCCCGTGTCACGAATGGACAGGTACCCAACTGAGATGACGGAGATGTAACGAAATGTTTCAAAGATGACACCGCGAACGCAACCATTGGCGAACGTTTACTCCCTTGTCGCGTGGATACACAAAACATACACTAGGCATCTCGAATGCGTTTGCTGCTTAATACAAAATGATACATGCTCTAGTTCGCCGATCTCTCGCATATGTATCCATCTCTAAGTAACTACATATGTATTCCCACAACAAGCAGTAATTCAATATTACAATGGTTTCCATCCTTCGCCAGATGGCCACTTGAGATTATCTGATTCCGTCAAGAAATCGTGATATGTATCCCCATTTTTACGTTCGCCTCGTCGGTCCGAGTCGTTACCTAGACTTGGTTCGTCGTCCGTGGTGGGATCAGAATAAGGATCCTGATCAACGTTTGCCGCCGACCATCGGGTGTCCCTCATCAACCCTTCCTCGCCCTCTTCTCGCCACCGGACGCCCCCGAGCTGAGCATGATTGACGTACCCACGTCTACTGATCCCCGCCTCCGCCTTGTACCTGACCGCATCCAACTTGGGTTGCGCCTTGAGCTGTAAATTGTTGATCGTCTTTTGTATATTCGAGATCGTCGAATCTGCGCTCTCCTTATCACGCGTGAGGGAAAGGTGACGAGAGAGTCCCTGAAACGACGCCGTGCGCATGTGGGGGTGGGCAGATGCGGCAGAAGGAAACATGGGTAAGTCAGTCGTGGCCGAGGTGGGCGTCATCTGCATGCTCTCGGGTCGTTTCCGTTTCGGTGGAGGGGGAGGAAGCGAGCTGGACGACCCGGGATGATGATAATTTATGGACTTGGAACGAGTGACGCGAGGAGAAGTGGGCGATGAAGACTGGGAGTCGTTCACGTTGGGCTCAGCGGAGGTGGACGGCCGACGATCGGGATGCGTTGGGGGCGGCATCGGGCCAGGACCGGC
>JBBPRG010000594.1:0-10727 GCA_038092895.1 Chalciporus pseudorubinellus
GTAGTAATTATTATGATTATTGCCCTGGGAGGGGTGAGGGAGAGGATGGGAGCCAGGCGGGCCACGTGGGGGAGGAAAGGATGATGTTGGGACGGTTCGGATGGGAGCCCCACATTCCACGGCAATGTGCTCAAAGGTACGACCTATTTTCCTATAGTTTTTCATGCACTGATCCAACGTCTGAGCATCGATGTCGGTGGCAATCCAAGATTGGTAGTAGATTTTGTAATCTACTGCTCGCTTCAGGATTTCCTTGGCGTGATGGTCAGTCACACTTGCCTCGGTGCGGAGTTGGTAAAACTCCTGCAGGAAAAGGTCGATAGGTCGACCGCCTTGTTTCAACGCCTCAAGTTTTCGGTAACTCTCGTGGGCGAGGAGCTCGATTTGGAAATAATTTCGAAGCTTCAAACTGAGTACTGGCCATGCTGGCCAGGCCGGAATGCCGAGAGGCGTTGGGTCATCTTCTGATGTTGGGCCAAGCTCTTTGCCCAGGCATTTTTCTAAGGTGATCCGGGAAAACGCAGCCGCCTTTCCTTCTAGGCAAGAGCAAACTGCCACTGTCAGAACCTTGTTGTCCTTCCAAGTTTGGACAGATTGCCATGTGGTCAGGGACATGAACCATAGGTGGAATTTGTTGCGGTCACCATCCCACTTGCCAGGATCGGCAATTTTCTTGGCTACATCGCCATCACGGGAGGTGATGAGGCGAGTAAGGGCAGCAATAAGAGCATTGGCAGCCTGATCTGGGTCTGCCATGGAATGTTCGGATGGGAGAGGAGGGTAAAGTTTGTCTTCTTCGTCGGAAGCGACAGGGGATTGTACTTGGGGAGTAGGATCTCGAAACTGGTCGAAATTGCTCATAAACCATTACTAACCCCTATCTTCCAAAGGGTTTCTGGCGGCAAGCAAAGGGTCGAAGATAGTACTTTCGAGATCAGAGGTAGTAGCGACGACGGAATTGCGTGGGGTAGTGTTTCCTTGTTGGTATTCCTGAAGTGGAAACAAAGTTGCACATATAATTGTTTTGGTCTTCTTTTTCCCAGCAACAACCTATCTAATACAATCTATTGTTACGTTTTTAGGTAGGGGTATGTAAATTTAGCTCGGCCTTGGGCAGCACCAACTGTTATTCCCAAGTCGCTCTACACAATCAGGCACGACCCTGACATGGTCTTAGAACAAATTTACATATAGACGGAGGACAACGGAAACTGTGCACTAAAGGCTGGCGCAAAGGAAGAAAATTGCCAAAAGGCAAATTCGTGACGTTCACAGGTGATCACGAGAACCTAGATCAGATGTACACGCAAGGGCTATTGGTAATACCCAGGCGATTCCCACCAATCAGAAGACCCCTAGTGCACTATGGGGAGAAGCAATGTTATCCTTATTTGATACGGCGGACGACCGTGTAAACAACAGTTTGCGGAGTTGTTGACTCCTTGTACAGCACATGTACAAACGTATGAACCACCAGACTACCCCTTAACGCTAGGGACCACGTATAATCACAGCGACAACGAGAGAGAAATGGGGACAAGTCCAGGTGGGGCGTACTAGCCTAATTCAAGTGTTATGCTTCGATAAAGGCCAAAGGCCAACATCACACAATACCTGGCAGGGACTAGACCCAATGATGGACAGAAGGAGGGATGAGGAGACCTTAGACTTAGAACACACGCTAGTGGGCGATATGAACAAATGAATTAGGCTGGGGTGTGTGCTATTACATGAGGGTTTATATACTGTAGAGAGAGTGCGCACAGACCAGGCTATTCATAGATGAAACAGGCACGGGTAGAGATAAGAACAGGAATAGAACGATAGTAAAGATAGGACGGAGTCTGGACTGATGATGACGTAAGGGTCACGTGACTCTGCTTATGTAATACTGGGATGACTATTCCGGCTATAGATAGAACAGGAAACAGTGTCTAGTCATGTGATAGTCCCAGGATGAGTGTTCGAGTCCGTGCAAGTGCAAAAGATTAAAATGTTTTTAAATACTATAACAGTTAGCAAGCACTTCACCTTGCCAGGCCCTGTGCTTGAGGGGACCTATTTAGATAGCTTACTTAATCATTTACCATTTATGAACCTTCCTACTTTAGTGACTACTTACTAGAGTATTCTACATGCACTATAGATAGGTCTATCACATACAGATCGTGATGTAGTCAACTATAAATATACAAAGCTATTTGTGGGTTATATATGTGAGATTCAAGATACTGAGCTCAAGATCAGCTTTGAAGAGTAACCTGTAAAATCTATAGCAAACATACTAGTATACCCTATCCTACTTGGACCCCTGAACATTGATAGAAGAAATCAAGATCAATGAAGTCATTCAGAAAGAATGTCTTAGCGAACTCATAAACCATATCCGAAGTCCATGTCTGGTCAACCTCGGCTCCCATCTTTGGCACCAGATAACAAAGCCGAACAATCTCATTGATATGGATGATGGTGGCATTGTGATGGGATTGACGTGTCAAGCGAGACACAGTGTATATCCCCACCACTGAGTCTAGCTCCCGCAGAGGAGTGAACCATTCAATGTATGTGAGCGGACGAGAAAACCTCCCAAATTGCTGTGGGAGAGTAAATATTGCTCAGACTTGAGCCACCCATAGACCTATTGACCGTGTGTAGATGTTCAGCCTCAAGGATGATCACCATCAGGAATAATCACACTAACCTTTGAGCAGCACACCACTCCATTCCTCTAAATTGCATTCCTCAGCAACCCTCACTAGCACCATGTCAAAATGAGCAGATGTCATATTTTTGTGGCTATTGGGTGTTGATATGCTAGCTGGTGTAGCACGCAGCTGCCATTCTTGTGTTTTCTCACCAAGTGGTGACGACCATGGAGCTGTGATATTGCTTATAGATGTTGAACCTGTCTTGATGACCAGGAATAATTTGGTTGTCAGGTATGTGTTTTGTGAGGAATTCTTGAAGGGCAGGTATGAAGTCAACAGCTCCGTGTATGGTTTGTAAACGCTTGATAGTTTGGCTTGGATACACTGGATGTTTGGTGAGAGTGTGGCTGACTTCATTGTTGTCTGACATAGGACTTAGACTTTCTACCCTGACTGATTGAGCCTCTGACTCAGAGTCAGATGCTGTGTCTTCGAGTCTTGGTACAATTGAGATCCTGAGATCTCAGGGAGCACAATGGGCTTCTAGCCACTTGAGGAATGCCCCTCGCAAGAGAATAGCCTCATGATGCTGCAGCCACAGTGCCATCTGTTCCTTGTAATCCTGCTTGTTGCTCGAGCAGTAAGCATCTTTGGCAAAGTCGATGTGAAGGCATTCAGGAAGCTCAGTGTTGAAACCGCCCACAGGACCAAAATGCCAGATAGAGTCAATGTAGTGAGTGAGCTGGTGAAGTTTGGGGATGTTGAAATGCTGTCGGATTTTTAGCTTGATGAATATGTCCTTATGAGAGTGAAAAGTTGCAAGAGCCTTGTTGAGCTCATTGAGCGAGTCTTCTGTCTGAACATGGAGTTGCACAAAGTAGGTGAAGTCGAGTAGAGTGTGTGCAACAGTGAGAACACAGTCTGGAACTGCTCCTGCGAGTAGGCAGATGAACACCTTCTGCATCTCCTTGTGCTTGGTGTCAGTCCACTGTTTGATGCTGGAGATTCCCTTGCAAAAATGCCATAGTCCCGCAAAGTTTGGCATGACCTTGAAATGGCAGTCAACCTCTTGACTTCTGATGATCTCTGAATACCACTGCACCAAGTGGTCCTTGAAAACACCTTTGTGAATTTGGTGAAGAAGGTCTGGAATGAATGCCAAGAAGATGTTTGCATGTGGTAAGTCCACCCAGAATGGCTTGTACACCACACATAAGCCATCCGCTTCAAACACGACAGGATGTTGACCTTTTTTTTGTCTGTCCAGCATTTTCTTGATGGTCTCGGGGTTGCACAAAGCAGATGAGAGAGGATCTCCATGGTTCTCTCCTTTGACAAGGCACTTTGGGCACCAATTTTCCTTGCAACAAGCCATGAGACATTGTTCAGGAAAGTCAGCGATGTAGGCTGCCAGGATCAGATAAACATGGCACACACAAGAGTCTGTGCTCACCATCTCCACATCATGCTCTCCCACAGTGATAAGAGAGGCTCAAGAAGCAGTCGCATGCAGTGATGAAAGAGTCAATATCCAGCGAGCAAACAGGTCTGTGTAGTGAAGCACCCCAATGTTGATGAGGCATGTAGCCAATCAGAATTGTTGCACATAAGTCAAGTTGATGCTGTTGTTCCTTCAAAATATTTCCTATTGACAGGTATACAGGCCAAGCTGTCTGGTCCCCATGAAATTGCGATAGCTTCATCTTGTCTGATGCGAGAATAATGGGTGTAATCGTGGCCCTGGCCGGAAGCTCCCTCTGAGAAAAAATCTTCATAGGCAGTTCATTGTTTACTGAATGACCACAGACATACCTGGGTGTCCCACCACCAATTGGCTGACCACATGTCATCCCACAGCTGACGATGGCCTGTGGGATCTTGGTAAACATGGCAAGGTGTGTATACCATTCAAATAGGGGGTTTCCAAACAGCTCTCTAATGCATTGCACTGCATCTCACAGCCAAACCTCCACCTTCTTTGTAATTGACACTCCATTATCATCGACACAGTCATCCGTGACCATAACCTTTTTACAAGTCCAGTCAACACCATGAGGTAATGCATTGACTTTCTGCAGAAATGAGCGCGTGTTGTGAAATAATGCCTTCATGTGGTTTTGTGTCTATTGATTACGAGTGGACATAAGTTACAAATAGTACTCGAAGCGAAGGCCACACTTACTATAGGCATTTTCAGAAACTCATCTATCTGGGTTTGACCCAAGTGTTTCATCATCCATGCAGGCAAATGGTATGTACATGTGGATGTTGTCTTCTTGATGCTCCTGATGATAGCTCTCGAAGGAATTTTCTGCCTCATGGAGAATAGCTCTGGCACCCTCAAATACTTCAAAAAAGCATCCATTGGTGGTGGGGTTGTCGTTTTTGTCATTCGTTACTTGCTTTGATCATTTGTGTGTGCAGGAGCATACTGGGGATGGCAAACGACTGTGAGAAGGACATGTAGGTGGCTCCCAATCTTTTAAGCCATCTGGGATGATTAACGAGTTTGGTTTCAGCATTTTCAGTTGTCCATGATCTTCTTTAGCTTCATCAAGGTCAAAATCTTCTGTCTTGTCAAAGACAGAGATGTTGCCAAGAGTATGGGTTACCATGTCCTCCCAGCACTGTCAACATTCTGCTCGCTGTACAACATGTCATTTGAGGTTGGCTAAGGTGGGCAATATTTTGCCACAGAAGCCACCAAGATGATCATTGAATGGTATCATGTTTAGAAGGTTGGAACGATCAGAAAGATAAGCTTTTGTGGTGAGTCATGTGAATTATCATACCTCTATCACTTCAGCCTTGCATGGAGGGTTCCGATGATTTGCCTATTTCAACAGCGATCAACAAGCATTCAAAGTTTTCCTTCAAGTCGTGTTGTTGACGTGTTGTTTGGTCCTCTTTTAAGGCTATAAAACTCCATGGTATGTCCTGATGATGACCTTGCACCTGCTATTTGATCTGCATTATTTTTTTCATGCCTAAGCTCGTCAATTCATCCTCACTCTGCTCTACTACAAGATGTCTCCTCCTCTATCCAAAAAATGACAGGTTGTGCCTGGGTCATCATGCACATTGCAAGTGCCGTGCACTCCAAAAAATCAGGGTGGTGTAAAGCCAGTATAACATACTCTAGCTTCAGTGGCCACCACCCTCTCCACTGGCAAACAGCCAGCAACAATTATCACTCCAGTTCATCAGCCCACAATGGCCTCATCCACCAAAATGGCCTTGTCTGCCAAAACTCATCAACCTGCAACCAGCTGAGTCCCCGCTTCAGCAGCCCTCACTGCCACGGTCTCTACTAGTAGTCGCCAGGCTAGTACTCGTAACCGTCGTCCCACTGACAAGGAAAATTACTGTCGTAAGCCCCTCCTCTGAGTCATATAATGATAAGACCTAATAATATCTTGGGCTTTCAGGTGACAAAGCTACAGAGGTAACTTCAAAGGAAGGGACAAGCGGATGCAAGAGAAGGCCTGCAAAAATTTGTGCTCCACATATTGTGAAAATCCGGAGGAGTTTGATGAAGAACCTGAAGAGTTACATAGTGATGCTGATCTTGACAAAGAGATCATGGTATGGCCTGAGAATCTACTATCCGTGCTTCACCAGGACTAACCTTCAATGATATCTTCAGTTCATCAACCATGAAGTGACTTCAAGATTGTCAAAAAAAAAAATCTTCAATTCAGTTCATCAAAGGTGCCACCATCAGCAAAGCCAGTCCATTGAGTCCATGACAAAAGATACCCCGAGGATGAAACGAATGAAGGGTGTAAGTCATGTTTTGTTTTATGTTACTGTTCAGTAGGTAATTAACATATTTTTCTTCAACACGATGAAGAACTCAACTCAGAGAACGAGCAAGACATCAAACAGGAGGACATGGTCATGATCTCGAAGAACAAGGGTACCAAACATGATCGTGATGATGGTATGCCTGCCCCAAATGATGCCATAGTTGCCAAGGTTTGGAAGACCAAGAATGCATTGACGTCAGGCTATGGTCACGGTCACACACACAAAGCCACTGATGCCCCCTGTAAAGCTGCTGACTATGACCTGGTGACTCGTGAGGTGCTCAACACCACAAGTTCACGCTATTGTTCTTTGGTGTGCACAAAGGCTTCATTTCCAGCATCAGCATTGGAAGAGTCATGATTGGCACCAGAGGCATGAAAGATTACATGCAAACAGAGGAGGATTCAAGTTTAGCTTACCCTGGGATTATTGAATCTGGTAAGTCTTTTTCATTGGATGTACTGAGTTCCACTAATAAATGGCAAAAGCTGGCTCGGGTACTACCTCTTACTAGGTACTCAAACACACTTCACAAGTTTGCAGCGAGCTCAAAATGAAGGTCTGGGAACTAGTCAGTCTGTTCTTTGGATTCCATGCAAGTGAAGCTAGGGAGCTCATCAAGCAAAACTGGGATTGAGCAGCCCTGCTCAAGGAGGGTTTCTGATTTGCTTACAAGGTTTGTTCCAAGCTATGCTGTGAATTCAAGCATTGACTTCATGACCTTTAGGACTAGGAGAATCAAAAGGGGATTTATAAATCCAATCTCATCCAGCTCTCGGTCAACACAATGTGGTTTGCCAATTGCAATGATAAAGGTATCATACACACGAAATACTTCAATCCAATCCCAATCTCGACAATCGCTTTAGTTCTCACTGCAGTGTGTGAATACCTTCAGGACTATGCTTCATTGCTAATACTTGGGTTTACCACAGATTGAGTGTTGTATTGATGAATGGGCCAGTGGTGTGAAGACAGACATCAATTTCACCACAGCTACTTATGGAAATGTATGTCAAAATCATGTCAAGGCACTACTAACCTTCAACAAACACACAGATCTGTATAGCCTACTGGACAAGATTCAACAGGGGCTGCATAACACTGCTCGGTACATTTTGTAGATTGTGAGAGATCTGTACTTACGAGTTCATACTAGATGCTATTCTGGTGCAGAACTCTTCAAGTTAGAAACTGCCAGTATTTGCACAGTGGATGCCAAGGCATTCAAGGACACAATTGAAGAATATGAGATGGAGAACAAGGATGATGGTACTCCCAAGGACAACATGGAGATGATTGTGGGTGAGATCAACAACAAGGTGGAAGAAAAAGGAGAGGAAGAGGAAGAGATTGAGGTGATGAAAGACGGAGTCAACAATAGAGATGAGGAGGTTGAGGATGACAATGGTATTCACGGTGATGATAGTTTTGATGGTGAAGTGGATGGCGATATCGAGAATCCAGGATCATGAGCTGTTTGTACTGACATACTGTGGCGAATACATCTACCCTTCAATTGTGACTTCATGAGCAAGAGCTGGGCTGCAGGCAAAAAGCTGGATTATATGCAGGCATTGATAGTAGCAGTAGTAGTAAGCTCTGTAGGCTTCATTTTCTATGTTGCAGTCTCTGGCGTGTGTGTCGATAGCTCTCTGTATCTAGACATGTTGACTCTCCAGTGCTATAGTGATTTAAGGATTTACAAACAAGGCATTAAGCTAAGACACGACATGGAGTACGTATGCTATATTTGGCTACAGAGACTGGTTGTTTTTTCCTAATGTTGACCATTGCATTTTGTCATGACCATGTCCTCCATTTGGTGTTGTCAGCTGGTTGGGTCTCTGTACCATCATAAATCACTGTGAGTCCGTGCACAGCTGCTGCACTGAGCAATTTCATGTGGTAAGTGGTCCAGTTCTGACCATCCGGTGCAAGGTATGATACTTGAAATGTTGTGCTGTCGTCAAGGTCAACTGAGTAAGGCATCTTTGAGGTTTCGTGAGTGCTAGTAGGCGCAAGCAGGGCTCATAACCTGTAGAATGCTCTAGTAAGTAGTCACTAAAGTAGAACTACAGAATGAAAGTTCGTAAATAGTAGATGATTAAGTAAGCTACCTAAATAGGTAAGCTATGCAAAACTCCAACATTATTATTGTGCCTCTGCGCCAATATCTCTTGAACCACTCCAAAGCTTGGCAATGCAGTCAGAGCTCTTTGTTCAATGACAACGCAGTCATTGTCCCATTGCACCCTTAACCCATGACACCTTCACAGAGTCCCATGCTTGTCCTACCAGATCAAGCGTAACAAAAGGTTTAACTTCTCTTGAAAAGGCTACTATCATCATAAGCCTTCACCATTTCTTGACCTCTCCCACCACCTAGACTTGCAACCCACCTGTGGGAACAACGAAACCACCTTGAAACCAACCACTCTGACTCCTCAGAATCCCAAGACCAGTTTTCCCCTGAGGAAGAGAACAACTTTGACATTGACACTGCTATCCTCATCATTGAGGAAACCAACCTTGACACCAACCTTGCCCATCAACTCTCTGCTGAGTTAGAACTACCTAGAGTGCAAATCCCTTCTTCCCCATTGTCCTTCCACACACGCTCACCGCTATTCCCTGGACCATCTCCACTTCCTTCCCCATTGCCCTCCACTCCTCCACCACCCCATTTCTTTTCCTCTTCTCCTTTCCCTGCTATGTCTAGTAGCAAATACATTGAACTCTGTATTGGGGCTCCCCAAGCATCAGTTTTGTCTTCTTCATACTGTCATTCAAGGAAGTCAAAGTGCTCTTTGGACATTCCAGTAAGTTCCCAGACTGAAACTTTCCTAAGTGTGTAAGCATAGTTCTGATGTCATGAGTGACATAGGAGTTGTAAATAATAGAAGTATCCTGATTGGATGGTACCAATAGGATTGTCATGGAACCTATTCAGATGTCATGGAACCTGTAAAGGTGTCATTACTTCGACAACTTTCTGCCCAAAAGTAGAAACATACAGCCTCTTTCACCTTGCACTTCATTGACTAGATCTGTAAGTGTTACGAACTGTACAGTTACTAGGTTACACTTTTACTACACTCACTAACATTTGCTTCACGTTTGAAAGGTTCACCCCTCTAGTTCCTGTGATACTGAGGTCAATTTTAGTTGTTTTGGACTTCAAATCCACTTGTTTCTTGGACCGGCACCAAGAGTGATCATCACTGTAGAGCATTGCCAATATATCACTACATGAGATTTGAGTGCTGTTTCAACCTGATGAACGGTGTCCATGCCCTGATCTTTCTTTGCTGACTATGCTTGACCTGGTGAACTTGAGTTTGATACAGGAATGAGTGATGGCCTATATCGATGTGAATATTGTATAAAGCATCATTAACTTGACCCTGCTGTAGTTTGAGTCCTTGCTGAAACAAATCTCCTACACTGTGCTCTCAGCATTGGTTGACACTGATACTCGCAGGCAATGGAATCTGCTGGGTATCTTCCAGCCCAATGTCATCCTATTCTGGCTCATCTTTTTCTTGATTGACAAGCACTTCTGCTGGTAGATACTGACTGGCCTTTCTAGAGAAGTTATCCACCATATTCCCTAGCCATGTCATTCGCTGATCTATATCAAGGTGTTCAGTGACTGTCAGATGGGGACCAGCTTGCTTTAACAAACCAGTGACCCTCAACCTGGAAATAGATTAACAAACAATATAATAGCAATGAATATGTTTAGCATACTGTAATTCCTCAATCTTCAAATCAAGGAATATCCAGCTAGCCACACTCTGAGTGGCATTCAAGTGAGTGGGATTGTCAGCCAGCTGAAGCTGCATCTCTGCCTGTGTAGGGGCTTTCTTGGGTTAGTTTTAGCATGCATCAACAATGATGTTTGACTTACCTCTTTCCAATTTGACATTGAACATGTCCATCACTGTTATGTCCACCTGCCATTGACTTTGAGCACAATCAGTGTTGGCAATCCATTGCCCAGTGATATTGGCATCAGCATCAGCAGTGATATTGGCATCAGCATCAGCAGTGAGATTCTCATATCCATCCTCAGCATTTCTCAATGCTGTTATAGCTTGAATGTACTTTCTGGAAAGAGACCAGGCTTATTTGATGTGAGACTGTTTACAAATAAAAGAGGATTAGTCTCACTGATGTTCAGCATTTTCTTGTGATTGCTGTCTAGCATGTGATTGTCTGAGACTTCTCAGCAGTGTGCAGCAGACCTTGAATGAGTTGAGCCAC
>JBBPRG010000596.1:0-10719 GCA_038092895.1 Chalciporus pseudorubinellus
CAGAATGCTGTAATCATCGGTAGAACTTGTGGGCGCACTTCCAAATATCCCCTGAAAGTTGTCGGTCAGCACCAGCAGTGAAGAGAAATGAGTACAGTCACCATCGGAATTGAAGACTCCAGTGCCGAGTAGGGAGTGTAATTGATCATGCGATACCGGTCCTGAGGTAACTTCTTAGAGTGACCAACATGACACTCAGGGACGATCCTACCTTTGGCGAAAGAAGCAAACTGTGTCGCAAGCATTGCCTGATGAACCCATAAGTGAGGGTGTAACAAGGCAAAAACAGTAAACTTACCTTGATATAGTCGGGTTCCGTTGTAAAGATCTATGATTCTCATCAATAATCAGTGTCTCAATCTCGATCAAGCAATACTCACCCTATCTTCCCCAAGGATCCTTTGACAGATGGTCTGTCCAGACTCTTCGCAGTGTTTTGCGAGCACTTCTCCTGCTCAACTGTAAGCAGAAAATCTGAGCGGTCTGCGTCATACACACCCATGTATCCGCCGCCACGAAAGTTTGCCACGGTTGCAATGAGGAGATCCAACCCTCCGGGCAACTTACTTGGCACTTGGGGAGCGAGGACGGCACCGTGCAATGCAGCATGACGTCTATTGCGAACATCAGCATAGAGAGAACTGCACGCTACAACCAGCGGAAAAGATGTGATATAAAGAGGGATATGGAGCCAATGGGGAATGTTGATTAAATCAAAGGCGAAGTCGCAAAGCCTGATTCCACAGAACGTTAAAGCCGGTGGAAGGATTATGCGAGGAACATTCGTGATGATGTGCACGATGCCCGGGGGAAGCTCCATGTCGAGCTGATTTGAGTTCAGAAAAGAAAAGAAGATTGAAGACTTCAAGTTGGTGATGTGTCAGTTATATACCTCGCAGCATGTATTTTTGGTGACCCTCTGGTATATGTGGTGACAGTGGGAACCCCTCTGTCATTGTCAATTGATCGGTGAGAGCATTTGACCGACGACCAGTCTTGGGCCGGTAGGTCCACCGCTTATCAATGCTGGCAGTACCTTCAAGTTGCGAAGATACATGTGTGTTCCTTCACCTCGACGAGGATCATCGCTGCGAAGAACGGAACTATGCGGAAATGTTGGAAGCACTTGGCAATCTGAGTACTCCGGTGGTTCCACCCCCGGGTGGCTCCCGCCGCCAAGATTGAAGCTCGGCACCCAATTGCTCGCTTCAAACGTATGCCGTCAGGTCGACCAATCGACCCCTTTGCATCATGATGGCGGTGCTTCGGGGTCTGTGGATTTAGCTGCCTGCGTAGCTGCATCGTTTCAAGTTATCTTTCGTCTGTTCAATATGCTCTCGAAGTCGGCAATTGGGTTGTCTTTTATTCTCCAGAAATATCCGCGCACGCTGGTATAGTTTCCAACGATGAATGCGGTTCCCTACTAGTATTCCTTGCAGATGGCGACAGTTACAGGTGCATATTTATAGAATAACTTTATTCGGATCATCATTCGTTACGAAACATGTTTCAAGTTAATCATGTGTTTTTTTGCGCGTGTCAAAGACCTGCTCTGCCGGGTCATGACGCATATGCGGCATTTCCCTCGAGCCTCAGTTCCCTCCATGCGTGCTTCCTTGTAAGTTGTACCACAAGTTGTGGCAGTTACTACATTCCTTGAATCAGACCTTAAGCTTGACCCGTCACTTCACTAGGTATAATACAGCAAGACCGATGGTCGATCGCCACTGTAACGAGTCCTCGACCCAAGATCGTGAGACATCATGTGGATCATGTACTGTGATTGAGAGCCACGAGATACCTGCATTGAGGAAGTCCACTTCAGGTCGCCACAACTTTGTTAGACCGCTTCCCCTCTTTGTCGAACGAAAACCTAGGTGCGTTGTACCTACTCGAGATATTCCCACTCCCACTGGCACTCGTCGTCGTAGATGTCTAGATTTGCGGTACTCACATACTTGTTATCTCAGATCCGAGTCTATCGCAGTCGACGAGACCGATGCTCTCAGCTCGTCAATATGCCAACACATTGCCCAACAGAAAAGTTATCCTCCGGGCGTCGCTCTGATTGCTATTTTTCACATCCTCTATCCACATCAAATTCATCTTCACCATGGTCCATGGACGAAAACGAGCCACGATGGTCGTGGTGGTCCGTGGCAACATCAAATTGGCTATGATGCCGGGCAGAACTTGAATTCCGATAGTCACGCGCACGCCGGTCGTTCATCGCACAGGGAGGCTTCCAGGCATTGCCCTTCTTGGTCTGATGCATTGTCAGTCGAGGAAGCCCACGGTAATTCATGGATCAACTGCTCAGCCATTCGTCATCATTTAGCGATCTCACACGCTCACTCTATATGGTTGGAAATCTTGTGTCCTATTCTACTTCACGGGCCTCGTGGATACGAATGTCTTTAGGTCCCCACTCGGCCTTTACACCTGCGACCTCGGCAAATACTCGATTTTCACTGGCGGCTTCTTCGATCGCCTCCAACTTGACGTCCCAGTAAGCTCTTAAGGGATGGGTTGGGACCATTGTTGAACAGAGACAAATCTTATCTCTTGGAGGAGTTCTCCACAGCGTGACAACGGCTACGGTCTCACCACGACATGACTACCCACCCAGAATTATGAGATCCGTTCTCTCTTCGCTCGGAACCCGTCTGATCGGTAGGTCTCATGCTCATGACGGAGATTAGGCATTGGCCTTGGTCATCGAGTTCGGATGCATCAATCCACGTTCTTGACAATTACGACCCGGGATTCGGGATGAATCGAAAACGGCCCCTGATGGTTGCGGAGCACCGTGTTCAGTTTCGTCAATGATCATCGCCCATACCAGCACGGGAGCACGTTAGATGTTTCATCACGAGTTATCGCCCTTTCTTTTTCCAAGTTCGAATCGGCCCCGAGCCTTCGTTGCTGGAAGTGGCGTCGCCGAACGTCAACTTTGGTAAGTTGAGAGTGGGCGTGGCCAAAACCGATGATCAAGATCGACGTCAGCATCTCATATAGCGTTTACCATTCGGAGCGTTCCCCTGAGCAACGAATTGCTTCAAAATAAAATCACAGGGTCATCTCCGGAGATACCAACCCCGTAAATCTTGTAGTCCTCACATCTTCGGGGCCACACGCACTCTCACCACCGACTGGATTCGGCAGCGAGCCGCCGGTGAGAACGTTGCCGAGAGAAACCCATGCGATTATTTACGGAGAAATTTCACTTTGTTCACCCCGGACATTATACCAAAGCATGTGAAGATGCTGAATACCTCGAAAGATTCTTTGAGAAGCAAAACAACGTGTCTGCTTGATAGTAATCATTGGGTTGCGCAGCTAACTGCTGCACTCCAGATGCATTTGCTGGAGGCTGAGGTGCAGCCCATCACAAGTTCCCTGAGGAAGCTCACCGATTGTTGGACATGGTCTCATTCCATCATACCAACGTGATGAAAATACCGACTGGAGGGCGCGCAGCAAAACGAATGTCGAGGAAACTTTTGGAATTCGTCGTAGCGTTTACAGGCTCCCTGGTACTGTACATAACCTGAATCCCCGGTCGGCGCGGACGCTGCCAAAATTGTCGGGGAAGCTATCGCTCGAAGGCACAGCCGCGGCAATGATTGGAGACCGCTACTAGTAGCAGACCCAAGTTGGTCAGGATCGTCATCGAGTTTGAGAGAGCTCAAAGAAGTAGCCTGTAGGACCCTACCAAGTCTGTGAAGCGCAACTGACCTTGGGGTTATCTGCATGATTATGCACCAAGTCTCCGTCTCCGTCCGAGTCGGATGGAGTGTGAATTCAGACTTTCAGAAAAGTGCAGACTCTATGGAGGAAATCCGATCATGGGAAGCGTCATGCGACTTGGTCGCAAGTTGAAACGTGTCCGAGAACTGAGTCAGCTGAGAGTGATCTGCAGAATCTTCCAAGGCTCCACGGTGCTATCACGGAAACGAAAGACTAACCGAGCCTGCATAGCAATTTTTCTGAGCAAACCGGACACAAGCAAAAGCACATACGCGCCCTAGATTCACAGATTGGTTTTGGAAAGCTTCTTCGTGTAGTTGCTTCTATGTCAATATCCGAGTCTTCGGAGTGAGCACCATCTTTGACTATGCAGAAAAAGCTGCCGACGAAACTCCCCGCCGAAACCACTCGTGCGGCGAACACCATCATGGTCCTAGACGAGTTTGATGTAGTATTTCAGGTCGACAAAAAAGATCGCGGGTTTTCCGGGTTACAGTAGTCCAAAGAATACAGGAAATGAGCCTGGTACCATAGCTCTGACTAGTCTCGAACCAGACGTTCCGGGAACCGGTCGGGCTGACACCCAAACTTTCCGCTTCCTAGATCAGCGTCCGGCGGGCGATCAAAACGGCTGGGTCGGGACTAAGCTCTGAGTTGCTTCACGCGAGTTCGTGGTCCTTGCGCGAATTCTCCCTGAGAGGGTGTGGTGGAAAAGAATCATAGGATGTAGACTTTGATTACTCAACTTCCAATCATTAACGCCTGCAAGAGAATGTATGTAGGGCAGAAGGCTTGAGGTTCTTCGCACAACCCTATGTTCGTCCGCTGGCACCCGACCGGAGAAGCCGGTTTCGCAAGTGAAACCTGGCTACAAGAAAATTAGGAATGAGGCATTTTCACGTCACAAGCTTTGCGATCTATCTGTGGGGACTCCTCCCGAGTACTAATATCCCTATGCTTTTCAGTGAGCATAGTTTCCATCGTGCGGTGTCACATTAACTCTGGTCTGGTCTTAAGGGTCACCGATAATGTAAACGGAGAGCCTGCGAGCCGTAACTCATCCGCTCTACGCGGGGAGGGGCTCACATTCAAGTTCTTGATAGGTCACTCTCGTCAATTACGATTATGCAGATGCGTACCAGGCTTGGTTCTTCGTCGGAAAGGAGCCTGAGTCGAGCTGATATGTGTCCATTTTCTTCGGGCTTTGTACTAGTACTTCGTGTAACTTGAGATGGTCTGGAGTTTGTATGTTTTGAAGAGTAACAATGTGTGCTTGCAGTGTGTTCTGTATTGAAACTTGGGCAAACTGCGAAAATCAAAGTCAGCAGTCATGACGCGCATCATGTTGGGCCCCTCAAGCCACGATACTTCAGAAATGGCAGACATCAATACTAGAATCCACAACCTTGCTTCTGCCAACTCCGGTGGGCTCACTCTAGTTGCATTCTAGCGTAGTTATTGTTATTGACCTGTTGATGCAGTGCCTGGCAATTGGGCATGGCCTGAAAAAAAGCGCAGGCAGTGGGAACTAGATGAAGACTGGCAAGAATTCGCAAACAAGTGGCGCAATGCCAACGAAGAAGACCTCCATCCGGACTCCGGACTTCTCGATCTTGTCCCCCCTCAACAATTCATGCAAGTCAGACGTCTGGTTATTCGCGACTGCTATAGAGAGGCTGAGAAGCTAGTTTGGAAGGAGGCTATACAAGATCCTGACAAAGGAGTGATTTTCACGGGCCAGCCGGGAATTGGTACGAATATTTCATCCTTATTTCTGTCCTTTCGCCTGAGCGCGGTTTGCAGGGAAGACTATCTTCATATGGTATCTTCTCGTCTGTCTCTTGCAGAAAAAGCAAGTCATCCTATTTCATGGGTTTGCCACGAATTCCGTTCTCTTCTACCATGACGCAGTTTACTCTGCCCCACGAGGAAGAGTAGGGGCTAGTGACCTTCCCTTCCCGCCTCATGGTTCGACTCAGAGACTGCTCATTTGGTCGCTCTTCGACCTTGGTAAGAAGGAGGAACCTCCCGATTTTTTGACTTCTCCTTTGTGTTTCCCGGTTCAAGCACCGTCTCCCAACGAGGGTCGGTACAAAACATGGCGGAAAGAGCGACTCCCTCGTTTCACTGGGTTCCCGCTATGGACCCACGAAGAGCTCGTACGCTGGTAAGATGCTTTGTGACTGCAGAATTATTCATATCTGATGTGTTCGCTATGCAGCGCACGGCTGGACATCAGGTTCCCAGAACTTATGAAGTATTTGGACTATGAGATGAAGCACTGGGGAGATGTCACACGAGTGTCCCCCTGCCACGATGCCATTGACTTTCTCAAGGCAACCCACGGAAAGAACGCACCCAAATCAACGAATGAAGCTGTCGATATTCTTCTGGATGCTCTCGCCATGCGCTTCGGACCCATTCCCCGAGATGTAAACCATGCCATATACGACTTCGCTGGAGTAGTCAGTTACCACGAGAGCGCACTCTCGATTGGAATCGCCGATCTGAGGGAGATTGTGTGGGTGATAACTACCACCGAGCAGTTCCCAGACACAGGTAACTCCCACTGCATTATCTCTCTCAGCCCTGCGGGCAATATCGGAGACGAGGTATTGTGGCAAATCAACTTCAAGTCTAATTACATTGGCAAGCGGGTCTCAGAGCGACTCTTCACCGAGTCACGGAACGAAGTGCATTTGTTGATCAAACACTTCTCATCTGTGCCCCAGGGGAACTTGAAAGGTCTTGTAAGATCGCTTTTCGAGCCATTCGCTCACCGTGACATTGCGGAGGGAACAGTTGACGCCGATCCCGGCTCATGGTCCCTCCGGCAGATGAGTTTTGTGAGACCCACCGACTCCAAGGTCCCAACCTTTGTTCTCGATGATAATGCTGCAATAGTCGACGGTTTCTCAAAAATCAAGCGAAAGCAGGTCCTCTTCGACCTTGCGAACCTTCCTGCACATCTCACCAACGACGAGTATTACGTCCCTGAGGCACCCGATAACCCCCTCTTCGACTCTTTCCTCGTAGACCTCGACTTCTCTGTCCCGTCTGCACGTTTGTGGTTCCTCCAAATGACCACGCCTGATGTCCACGGAGGTTCAGCAGAGGCCTATCAGATGATACACAGGATCATTGAGAACGTTCGAGAGCTGCTTCTGCAGGAAGAAAATCCAGATGAACCCTCACCAGCAAAGAAGCCGAAGGTGAAGCCGCCGGTCCAGGTAAACTACGTCATCGTCCGTCCCGGTTGTGAGAAGGAACCGCGCTCGACGTGGGTGCTTCCTTCAGGTTGGGACGACGCTGCCACGCGGACCGACCATCGAGGAAATGTTTACGTCCTGGACATCCCTCTGGTTGTGGGTGGTACTTTGTTTTTCTCCTGCTGTCAGCACTGAACGCTGCTTCATCAGTAAATTCACAGTTTACTGCGAGCTTTTCCGTGCTTTCGGCACTTGCAAAACACAACCGTGACCCATGTTGTCTGCATTCTCGTTTCGATCGATCGTATGTAATATCTTCTGTCTCAAATAGTGTACCGATGGTTCAGTGTACAGTCCGAGTCCCTAAATTATTACACCCTGCTAGCCTCTAGGTGGAGCAGATGGCCAGGTCACCATTTGTGTGACGTCCAAGTCGCCCCCCGCCTATACACCTCTTTTACTCGATGATTATTGCTGAACGTTGAACGAACGGCCCCGTTTCTTGTGCTGGCGTCATACAACAACCACCGTGTCATGGGACGGAGTCTGGGAAAGGTATTAAATCAGATCCTGTATGAGAGGATTGACGGCGTGCGATCGCTCATCGCACACTTCGCACTGGGCCATTGAGAAGAGAGGAAGGTGGACTAAACATTGGAGCCGAGAGTCAGGCACTGGCAACGAAGCTGAAAGACTTGCCGTCATATTTGGTGGGTCAGGGAGTAATATAAGAGCTGCTGAGAAGCGAATACGAGTAACAGTAACCAGAAGCACCTAACATACAACAATAAATATACCAAGTATATGAGGCGTGCCCACTCAGACATCCGTACCAGGCCCCGTCACGGACTGCGAATGATAATTACCATGGAATCCAAACCCAACAACACACTCCATGCTCGCCCTGCCCACCTCCTTCATGGTTTTCGCATCCAACACCAACAAATAACTCTTCTCTGCATATCCATCCAGCACGACGCTCAGGAGTACACCGTCGTCCTCCGACGTGCCTTCGGGGTTAGCAACGAAGATGGGCTCGCCAGGGCTGTGCCCGCGCACAGACCAATACGTCGGCGTACGTGTTTCCGTGTCATATTTGACGATACCATCAAAGAATGTGCAGAGGTCACGATCGCAGACACCAAAAATGTACCGCGATGGTTTAGTGAGGAAACGGGGGTTGATGACCGGAAGGTCGCAGGAGTGGTCATGCTCTGCGGTGAACAGTGTAATAGCTTCGCGTGATTCCGAGGGAACGGCGCTGGCATTGATAGCGGGCAGCCTCCAGCGCCGCAAAAACACGTCACAGCTCCTCCGCTTCTCGTTTGCGTAGTTGAGCGAGCCGGGGGATGTGGATCTGAGGTTGTTGTAGTAGAAGCGTTTGATGACGTCGAGGTTTTCGTAGATTGAGAGGTCAGCGACGATGTCGATCTGTGAGGGATCGGAAGGGGATGCCTCTTCCCAGGCGTTGACGCTATGGAAGCAGAAGAATGGGTCGCACTCGTACTTGGCGACGACACCCTTCCCGTGCTTGCGGTCGATGACGTACCACAAAGCTTTCTTCGAGGAATCAAAGGGGGCGATAGCATCAAGCACGTTCTTCTCCCACAAGACCTTGGCCCCTCCCCACGCATACTGACCGCCCCAAACACAGAGAATGAAATAGTTCTCCGTAATCAGCGAAGAGTGCAAGTAGGCAGGGGGTGCATCCGTGATCGTTGCCAAGATCTCCGTTTTGCCTGTGGCGGCAGAGACACGGAAGACCTTGTACGTTGGCTTTTTGCCAAGCGCGAGGTTGTAGTTAAAAACGTCGCCGTTGACGGGATCTGATTTAGCGTGAGCTGCGGAAAAGGGACCAGTGAGGTCTGGATGAAGGACTGCCTGTGAGGCAACGCCCATGGGCTCGAGGGTTTCCGGGTCAATTTCGCGGAGCTGAGCAGCATCCGTCTTGGCCCAGAGAGACTGAATACCAGAAGCATGACCACCCTTCTTCTTCCCATTGCTGGTGTCGACATCCATGAGACCCGGCGGGTTCACAGAGATCGTCACGCCGACGTTGACTTGATCTGGTGTAATTTGCGCAGGAATGAACATCGACATGACCTTCTTGAAGAAGCTGACACAGGGATCGCGCTTCTGGCCAAAGCTAAAACCTTTCATCGTGCCAGTCTTTCGAATGTGCTCGATTAGAGGGTCGACGCTCCGACGAGAGTTATAGATAACGCGTGTAGATGAGTCGGACTGGATAATTTGGAAACGGTGGTTCTGAGAAAATCCGTCGAACCAGTGGTCGATAGAGAATGTCTTGCCAACGTCGGTTTTCACTTGGTATCCCCCAGGACCTGTGCGGTACAGGGTACCTGAGACGTAAGGTGGGATGGTTCCGGAGACTTTGAGCTCTATCGGCTCTCTCTCTTCGTGAACGACATCAAACTATATCATACAGCCACTTAGCGCGTCGTGTATGACTGAAAAGACAGCCGACTCACCCCAATATCGTTTGGCCAGTCGTTGAACGCCTTGAGAGGTGTGTCTGTCATTCTGAGCTTCTGCCAGTGAACACGAGTGAGGAGCAAAGGCTCTGAAGTGATGTGTTTAGTTGATGCAATCCAGAGCCGCCGCTTTATATGTCTCCTATCTCAGACAAGCAGTGCACATCGGTGCAGTTTGCGCGCAATTTCATCTGAATGATGATTCAGATGAAACTGCGCGCAACCTGGACTTGGTAGTACTAGTACGCAATCCCAGCGGCGTGGCGACCGTGCGTCTCTGCTCTGCAGGCGGAAATAAGTGCGGCCCTGGCAGCTGGCATCATCATGATGATGGTGGCTCGTGGGTTACCCTTAACTGCGGACTACCCGCCGAAGGACGACAAGGCCGCTGCCGAGTCTTAGCTCCAATCCAATCCGAGTCGGAATCCTCGTTAAGTTGAGCCCTCGCCTATGTTGGCTCGCAAAAGCCGATCTGTTTCGCAATCCCGGGCCAAAGTTCACGAAGGCAATTAAATATAGACCTAGTACGCACAGCATTCACCCCTCAAGGCAACTTCAAGGGCCTGACTTCACTCCTCCAGATTTGGAACCATTTCGACCGCGTCACCAACCTTGGAATCCAAGCTGAGCTCAACTCGCGACTTCCATGACCGTGAACGGGCTCATTGCAAGAGCGGCTGACACTCACGAAAGCCACCAGTCATTATCTGCGTGACGAATGTCAAGTCAGCCTCTTTGCCTGCATACTTAAGGCTGGGTTCAGAGGTATGTCAATTCCTTCTATCTCGCTCTCATCCTTGCTCGTCCTTTGGAGCTCAACGTAGAGTTCTTTCGACATGGCACCCCAAGCTCTTGCACTCTCGTCTGCATTCCCGACCATCCGCCCCTCTGCCTCTCCGTCAGCGTCCGGTAGCCCCAGCGCTCACAAGCCTTTCGTTCCCGTTTTGCTCGTGATCTTCCTCGGTCTCTGCTTTGCATATACGATGTCCTATTTGTTCTATCGAATCATGATCTCGCGTAAGCTTGGGTCACAACCCGCCGTTCCAGACACTCCGGATCGTGGTGTCGCCAACTTTATGAGTGCGTCCCTTTTGTTCGCGTGTAGCAGCTCTCAGCAATGCTCCCGTTCTGTCATGCTTCTTATTCACAACCTCTACAGATGGATACCGCCTCACGCTGAACCTTGGCAACCCTAGGTCCCCTACGAGGGAAACCGAGACACCAGTCGTTCGTTCTATCTCTCTCATCTATTGGTAGCTCATCCACCG
>JBBPRG010000597.1:0-10718 GCA_038092895.1 Chalciporus pseudorubinellus
TAGTACTACGCTTTGGTCCGACCTGGATGTATTGCGAAGATAAATCCATGACGTTACTGATGCCGCTTCTGAAGGAATCGAGGATAGCTCCAAGGGCATCGGAGAGGCGTATGCGAGAACATCAGCAAAATGACACGCGACTTTCCCGCGTCTGTCGGACTGGTGTCACTTTCGGTCACTGCACCCTCTGCTGGCCAGACAAACAGTCTGTCTGCAGACCACCGCCAGACACGGCAGGGGCCAATGGATCATATTGAGTTGGAACTTGAACACAAATATACATAGGATGGCCACCATTTCCGAGTTATAAGGAGTTAGAATGCAATAGTATTAGCATGGTAATCAATGTACTTATTCACAAAATAGGCATTAAAGGCATCTAGCGAGTCTGCATAGTGGAAATCTATTGGTAAAAAAACATTCCCATATACACCAATTAAATGGGCTGGTCGCAGGATGGCATCTAATGAGATGACCGCGCGCACTCGTTGGCCATCTCTGTCCTGTTCGGGAGCCACTATCCACATGCCCGTAGCCTCATCCGGCTCCTCTGCGACCCGTAAGTACCAGTCCACGAGCGCACATGAGTATGTCTTCAGCTCGTACCGCAAAGAAAAAAATAACAAAACCCTCGCCACCAGCAGTCCACGGAGCCCATCTCCCTCACCTCCACCGTTGTCCACGAAGACACAATCATGTCTTGCCTGCCCACCACGCCAAGATGGTGTACACCGGATGATGTCTCGGTGCATTCCACCTTTGCCACACTGGTCACTTGGGGCATAGTACGTTGCTGACGCTGACTGAAAAACTTTGATCTCGCCATGATACGAGGGGCACTGGTGCAATGGCACCTGGTCGCCTGGAACCTCGGCGTCAGGATAGACTTGGTCGTATAGGAAACGTCGTATGGCAGGGAATAGTTCGGGATAGTTGTAGACCTCCGCCAGCTCTCTCACCGTGCGCGGGACCCCTCGAACTATAGAAGTTCATTAGTGACACTGACTGGCGCTTCTAGATTTCAAGGAGAGACTTACCAGGTCGTTGTGCCAGTAGAACATCATAAGTTGACTGCTGACCCTCCACCGCACCGTCCCCTTCATTGTCGCTGTCCCCCCCACCTTCTCCCTCATGCCAATCACCTCCGAGGGGACCGGCAAGCATCCCCCGTGTGCTAAAGTCTACTCTTGCTGCAGCGAGTTTGTCCAGTCGCTGGTTGGTGAGTAGCATTTGTCCGAGTGCTTCGAAGCGGTTCGAACGACGCCAAGGTTCCTTGACTGCTTTGATGTGCCTTGACTCCGTGATGGACGAGCATAGTCCATTGGGAACACCAAACTGCTCGATAAGTTCGCGGTAGTGAATCATGGCATGCTGACGTGGCAAGTTGAATTGTTCACGCACGCCGGTTGTGATGAAAATTTCACGTTCTATGTGAAATCGGCGTACAGCGTCCTCGATGGCATCCAGATTCGCCTCGTTGATGACTGATTGCCGAACCAAGTAGCAAAACTGTAAGAACGCGCTTAGCGCGCGGACCATTTGGTCTGGGACATGGCCTACAATGGCCGGCAAGTACACCTGTCTTCGTCAGGCCACTATCTCCATTTGCACAGCAAACGATCCGTACCTTCATCAACGCCTTTGAATCGTCCCCTGTCCACTGCGTAAATCCTCGTCCCTCGGGAAAGCGCCGCAGTCTCGTAAACAGTGGGACAGCAGCTATCCTGGATGGTTTAATGTGAGTCAAGCGACTCTGACCAAGCTTAAATAACTGCCGAGTCACCTTCGATCTATATCTGCTATTATCTCGGCAGCTTGTTGCTTCCCATGGCTTATCTCCAGGTACTCACCCACCCAAGTGACCAGATGGTCTTTGAAGCACCCTTTGATCATTTGATGTAAGAGGTCTGGGGCAATCAGTTCATGAATGTCGGCGCGAGGGAAATTAACCGTAAATGGCTGAATGACTACCTGTCAACAAACGGACATAATGATGTCATGGAAATCTTGCTTACCTCAACGTCACCGACGATGCCATAATCGTCCCAAAGGATCTTGTAGTCCAGAGTGCGAAGCAGTTGCTCGGTGTGCATTTGTGCACGTGGGCCGCCCCCTCCATCAAGATCATCTCGGGGCGCTGTGCATCTACAATAGGAATGAGAATCCTTCAAGATCATCATTTCTGATAGACAACTTACCGCGTGCACCATCCTTGTACAATACACGCAAGCAAGGCCTGCTCAGGGTAGTCAGCTATGTAAGGACCGAGGCCATAGACCACCCGACGGAAATGGCCATCAGCACAGCGGGTGACACAAGGGCGGGTCATGGCTGGCTTCAATGGCTGCAAGATCGTAGTGAGGGAAGAATGGAACAACTTGCGGCGGAAAAGACGGAAATCTGCATCGTCTTTGTGTGCGTGATCCGCTGAATAGAGTGATTAGTAAGCCTCGACATGTAGATACTGCCCATGATGATGACCTACTCTTCGGAATGGCAAGAAAAGCTAAGAGCGCCACGCCGTTACGATGTGCGCGACGGATATTGTTATGGAGATTGCCAAGAGACCCGTAAAGTGGATAATATTCGGTGTGACCCGTGCCCACGGATACTATTGTCTTGTCACTACCCAATACAACAGGTGCGAACATGGCTCCATGGGTTTCTGGGTCCTCGGCAATTATCTCCTGGTTCATGCCGTTAGTTTAGCAGCATTCATACGGACAACAATGAATGACGTACAGACTGGTCCCAGGCCCACTGGCCAGACATTAGATCGCTGACTTCTCGTTGGCCCTGTTCGTCTGTTATCACTTTTGCAGCGTAATCAATGTGCCCTTTGAAATCCACGTTCGCTAACTGCTGTTCAAGGACGGTGTGTGGGTCACGGAACCAAACATCGTATTCGGCCAGCATCCACCTTGGTGCGTTCTCAGGCAGTGGACCACTGTACTTGACAGCAAAAGACTGCCATGGGCAGTCTCCGTGGACAATGGAGTCAATGGTTGAATATAAATCGTGATGGTTATGAAAAGGGGGCTTGTGTGCCTGGTACATTGCCGCTAGAATGGAGATGAGGTCATCGATCTTCCCACCCGACATTTGGGCGCGCCGGTAGAGAAAATCGGCAAATTCAAATTCTGATCGGTTGGTGAATGGGGTCCAGTCATCGTTGAGTGGGTGGTCATAAGGGTTCGGCGCAGCGTCAGCGGGGATGTCGTGACCTTCACGATCACATGGGGTACCTAATTTTTGACTCTATTAGTCGAGAATTGAGTAACAAAATAGCATGTACTCACCGTTAATAACTGGATGATAGCGGATCTGCCTATGACTCGGATCTGGTGGTTGAAGACCTTCAGGGTGTTCAAGATGGAAGTCTTCATCCGCATCACCATCTCCATCATCCTGAACGACAACGGGGGGCTGCGGCATGGCAACTTGTGCGTGGTGGATGCGCGCATGCCTCTTGAGACCTCCGCGGGACACACAGGCCTTGAGACAGTGTGGGACCTGGCAGACAAAGACCTTTGGACGGTATCTGACTCTAGGGAGATTCATACTTGGCGAATGAGCAGTGGTGCTTGACGGAAGCAAATTCACTGTCACAAAAATGGGATGGTCGTTGTCAGCAACTGTATAGCTGCCAACGTGTGGCTTGCACACTGTCAACTCACTAGGCGTCGACTCACGTATCCTACACACAATGCCATTGACGACACGCGCGACCAATCAAACTCGCCATCCAGGTGCACCTGATGTACCAGCTCAACGGCGGAGTACTCAAGTCGTCCAGACTGAGCGTGCAACGAGGATGGCAGCTGCAGCTGAGGCAGCACAGCTGCAGCAGGGTAACCTGCAACAAGTGGCTGACCTCGAGAACAGATTACAACATCGGTCAGACGAACAACACGCGAATTTTGCAAAGCCCACCTCTAAAGTGGCCCACAATGCATCAAAGGTAGCTGAGAACTTGAGGACCGTCACCAAGGCTGCAACCGCTGAGGCCGATAAACCCTCTGAACGAGAGAGAAACACGAAAAGACCTGCTCAGCATCAACGAGGTAAGTGTGCTAGTGGTGCCATCGTTAGTAAACAAATAAAATCTCACATCTTTAGGGTGGACAGGTGACCACACCGACGAGGTATCTGTCAGTGGGGATCAGCATCAGTCTGGGCCTGAGGACAACGATGAAGGACCTACCTTTAAAGACGGGGAAGATGAGGCATCCCAATATAACTTGAATGTGGCCACTAGACCACCACCTGCCAAAAGGGGATTGAAGCCCACACGCCGCATGATAGAAGCGGCTCGCAAACAAACCACCATACCCTCCTCAGGCCACATCAACACTCAAAATTCAGAGGAACACGTGGTAGCGGCCAAAAGAACTGCAGAGAAGGCCGGATTGAGGTATGAGTCAAATTTGCCATTGACCGTGATTCTACTGACTCCAATGCACGTTTAGGGACAAGGCAGCAGCCAGGGAGACGCACCTCAAAAAGGCCAAGTCACAGAAGACTCCACATAGCGGCCTCAAGGCAGGATATCGAACACAAGTGAAGACGTATCAAGAGATACAGGCAGCACGCGATGACGAAGAGGGAGAGATGGATGGCGTTGAATTTGGTGGCCTGCCAGATGAGGACGAAGGGGAATGGTTAGCACCATCGAGTGGGACAACGAAGACCATAGTCACAAAGGTATCCCCAGTATGCCAATTCCGACTGTTTGTCTTTACTCTGACTTGTCTGTGATTCACAGCATTCTAGAACTAACCTCAACGAACCTCCAAGTCTGAGTCAACCCGAACAGCATCTCACCAGCAAGTGGGCAATGGCCACCGCCATCCACACAGCGACACCAGCCCAGCCAAGCAAGGCAGGATCTGTAAGTACACCATGTCAACGAACGTGAACGCAATTGACGAGGTACCTGACAGTGGACAAAAGTCATCCCACATGCCCCGCAGGAACGTCAAGGCCATAGTGCTCCCATCACCAAAGCTGTCAAGAAGGCCGAGGGCAAGCCCAATGCGACACACAGCGATCTTCCTCGTGGTTCGGTAGCTAGATACACCAAGCGCTTCGTCCCTCTGATTCGGCTTCATGCTGGTACGCTAAAAAATCCCTGGGATTCAGATGGTCTATTGGGGATGATACAGGAGGCCTGGGATGCAGTGATGACACCCGAGTGGCCACATGATTTCATGGACGCTGGGAGTAACCCTCAAGTCTACAATCTAGTAAGGATGGCGGCTTTCTTACTAGCTTACTACATACTAACTCTACCATACTGGAATGTCAGACAATGCAGAAGATATACGACTGGCGATCGAAAATCGGCCAGGCCGCATTCAATGCAGTGGAGGCACTATGGGACTCCGATGAGAAGTACAAGGATGCTGAGGCACGCCAGGCCTATGTTGCATTTGCAATACAACCCGGCCTGCCATTCACATTTGGTGAGGTAGAGGAGGTCAGCCCTGGTCGCTACAAGGTCCGTCGCTCACCAAAATCACGTCCAAGACTGAGGAGTGCCCCTCCAACTGATCCTCGGTATGATGACAGTTTGCCAAATCATTTCGCGGCGCACTCGTTATGCAGACCTTCGCTGAGCATATGCGGATGGTAGCCAATGTGGACTTAGGGCTGTACAGGACGTTGGAGAGTGTGCTGAGACCACATCATCCGTGTGGTGCACTCGCATTGTGTGTCACAGCAGTAAGTCTACATGGATGCGCCTCTCTTCGTCTGCATATGTATGGATGTGACAACAACCAACAGGTCGAGCGCGCATTGAAAGCCTACCAGACGGGGCACAAGGTTGAGCCCGAGAAGAAGAGCGACAGGAAGTTCTCTGAGACCTTGTGGGGCAATGCGACCGAGAAGTACTTGGTGTCAATCGAGAGGCTGACCAGGCAGAAGTACTCCCAACTTGTCGAGGACGCATATGAATATTACAAGCTCGCATCCAGGAAGAGGGGGGGCCAGGGATGGCAAGGAAACATCACCGTAGACGACTCGGACAACGAGAGGGACGAGCGCGCGCTGATCCCTATCTCTTCCGACATTGAAGTGGGGGATGCGAGTCCCCGGGATGTGGGTGACCTTGACCGTGACGCCAATTACTATGACTCAGATGAGATTGCCAGTGAGGACTACGATGATGGTGAGCATGCTGTTCACTGGCACGGCGGCCGCAAACCTGATGTATCTAACACTCCTCATTAGATCGTGATGGTTGATAGCACTCAGGCTACTATTGGTAGTAGAATAAACTAAATGTAGTGGCTATAAATATATCTTTTTCTCTGCCGATCTGAGTCTGTGGATTGTCTTTGAGAACATCTGAGCAGGACTGTATATGCACTGCAGGATGTCTGGCTGGCAGACAGTCGGCCTGTGGACAGAAACGACATAGCTGCAGCCAGACGGGACTCTGTATGTCCTGTGTGTCTGTGGCATCTGCTGACAGACACGACAGACAGCTGTCATTTTGCTGATGCCCCCGGTCCAACCTGTGGTTCCAACGTCCTGACAGGCCCCAATGACGGGTCAGAAGGGACATGGTCGACATCGACAGGTTGGCAGTCTTAGGCAACTCAACACTGACCAATTGTTGATCCTACTCTGGGTTAGGATCCCTTCAAGATTCTCGGTGATAAAGCTCGGCGGCGGTGTCCCATTCTGTGGAGCATCATTAATAATTGACCGCGTACCTTGGCAAGGCCAAAGTCCGCATCAAATGGAGTGGTGGTACTACTGTATACAGGTACGTAACCATGAGGGCGTGTTGTGAGATGCTGAATGGACTATCGCTGAACAGTTGATCAGTGACTCTGCACCCGCGAGAACGAGTACATGAACGAATGGGTTTGCTATCTCTCGTCTCAGTGACCTAGCAACCGTCGGATTTATCTTCATCCCAAAGGTCAGTTTCTGTCATTTTCGCGGCTCGCCGACTGTGTATAATATGCATTGTTATCTCATTGTCCAGAAGAGTCAGGCTTTACCGTCAGTTCGTCGATCTGGTTTCCTAGAACCCTAAATAACGACGGCTCTTTCGCCCCACCATACCTTCGACCCATCTGTTATTTTGTCGCCCGCAAAGCATCCATTGTCCCTCGACGGAAAAAACAGTTTGGTCATGTGCCCTCGCTTGCTAGCTGGAGTGTGGTCGCCACGAAGGCTTCATAGTGCCCCAGTACGCAATTATGGATAAACAGTATGAGCGCCCCGCCCTCTTCTCAATTAGTCAACAGACGAACATGAGGGCAAGATGCTGTCAAACGATTTTTATCTAGCATTTCCCTCCGACATGACTACTCCATCATTGGACAGCTCGCTTACTCCTCTTCTCTGGACAACCTATCCGAAATCTCTTCCTTCTCTACTCGAGCTCAAGACGGCTCAAGTGTCTAAACTGCTTCCTTCTCGAGCTCCGCCCTTCATGCGCGTGATTGCTAATGCAGGATCCGGATGCGCCGAGAGGATAAAGGTTCTGCTGCGGCGTTAATCCCAGTGTAATGTCCAGTTTTCCGTTCTGATCTCCCCAACAGCACTTCGTGCAAAGAGGGGAAAAGGCTGTTACGTGAACTAATTGGGGCTCATCTGTTCATCCTCGCCGACAGCCATAATAATGCCTTTCTTCGCAGGCGTCAGGACGGAAATGAGTTGATCAACCCAGGCTCCTTCCCACCATCGCTTTGAGTCTGCCAGGGAGTAGATGTGACTGCTCACCTCGGAGTGCCTGTATCATCTCCGCCGAAGATACTGTACCCTCATTAAGAGAAAATTAATCGATGTTTCATATATGCTGAGCGGGAGAAGCTATTCCAGGCTATTCCAAATAGCGTTTGCAGGGGAGCGGATGCTGCCTCGACCAATCCGGGCAAGCCACGAGACCCGAAACCTGTATACATGGTGCAGAGGGGGACAAATTCCGTACACTCGTCTTCACACCTCGTGTATAGATCAGGTCTTTGTGTATGTTTCCTTGTTGAGATCCGAGTCTAGGATTTGATACCTATTCCGTACAAGTCAATGAAAAAATAATCATGTTTGGGTCGACCTCCTGATGGCACGGTGGGATAGAAAAGGGTCTGATCCAGGCTCCTTCCCACCGCCGCTTCGAGTGTGAGGGCGGCGCGCGAGGACTTACTATTGCTGACCACACGACCTTGGGGAAAGCTGTCTGACTCAGACAGTTGCGGGATTTGAATTTTCGTACAGCCACTCGGACTTACTTCGACTAAGTAATGCTCCTCCCCCCTTTCTGTCGATCATTTAGCTGATGCTGTTCTTCGTTGTGGTGCAAACGCGAACGAACCCGACGGATGATGTTATCTTCCCCTTTCCAGATGCTTGTGCACAATAGCCAAATTGATATCCAATTCCGGAAGACAACTGGTTACAAGAGTTCAACCCTCAAGTTTTCCAGTTCTGTCGAGCAAAGCAAAGACCATACAACGATGGCTCCTCACCATCACAAACATAGCTAGGCTTTGAGCCAAACTATATCATAGATCGAGATCGGTATCTCTTGTTGTATACTCCCGCTAACCGTTGTTGATATTGTTTCCGCGGGTTCCTTGATCCGACTTTAGCGAGATCTCAACGCATCTGACTAATCCATTCATCTATTTTACACGCCGTTGGCAAAGCATGGGTTTTCTCGTTTGACCGAGGAGGTTGCATACGGCCATATAACTTGGTTCTGCGTGGTGCCTGGAACCAGGTACGAACTACATCATCACTCGAGACTTGTGCGGGATAGCTCTCATGTTTCAAGTGACGTCCTTCCCCAATGCGGTCTTTTCATGGATTGGGGGGATTATCAGCCCCTCACGATCCGGATGTGCCGACGTACGTTTTGCTGTGGCTGTAATATCAGGGTATATACAATGGGGTAAAGCTCATTGATCTCTCCAGCGCCTTTTCGACGGCGAAAGAGGGGTGAGGCCGGAATGGGAGTTCAAGTTAATCGTAGACCGGTAGTAGTAATAGCCTAAATTCCCCTCGAGAATTTGAGCGTGACGTACATATGGTTGGGACGGAGATGGACATCCCCTAATTTCTATATCGACAAAATAACTCGACTTCTTTGGGGATACCTATCAAAAGGGTCAGCATGAAGATGGCAACGATGGACAGAAGTTTCATGGTGCTACCAAATCAAACTAAACCAAATCGTTTTACTGTCACCACCTTCTGATCACCCGATGGATGGTCTCTCCGGATATCAGTGAGGAAGAGGGCGCTCTGCCAACGTATGAAAATCTCCCGATGGAAACGAAGACGTGCTCCGGCCGACCACCATGCCATACATGAGGCGACGAAGCAAGCTGACTCAGTTGATCACCACCACCATGGGTTTCGCGGTCTCTCAGTTATCCGAGAGATGCGGACATTTCTCGGAAGGCCTTGAAATTCTTATCACTGACTTCGTGTGGAGCAATAGAGTGGCTCGTTTTTCCGGGGAAATCTAATAAATCCAAGGATTGGAGGTTCAAGTTTATATGCTGTGGAAGATCAATTGACTCCGTACAATCCAAGACGTAACGTAGAACTGACATCCATCTTGCTCAGAATGCCGGACGAGCGTATAAAAACCGGCCCAGTCATGTAGAGCACGCAAACCTACAACGTGCCCTATCGCTCGAGATGTGTAGCTTGCAGCAAAACGCGCCAGACCCATTGTATGCGTTTCCCTCGTGTCTTGGATTCTATAGGCTACGAGGGATAACATATAGGCTTGATTTGTTGGCACAGCTCCTTACCTCCGAGTCTGAGCCCCAAGCAGGGCATTTCACATGTCACTGGGTAGATGGCCAAGGGATCTGTGGAACCACCGTTCAAGCAGATCAGAGGGTTGCGACCACACACTTTCGGGGCAGCCATGGTATCAGAGGGAACGAGAGGGAACGAGTTACATGCCTGTGGAACGACTGCCACGCTGCACCTATGCAACGGAGGAATTTGATCCGTCACATTTTGTCGGTGCACCTCCGTGTCCTGCAGTCGACGTGCCCCGTCTGCACTAGGACATACACCCGCAAGGATACGTTGCATCGGTGCCTTGGTGAATCACAATGAGTAAGTCGACATGGGCTCATTCAAGCGAATACTTACCTCTTGCCGTGCGTTACAAATAACAGGATCAACGAAAGGATAACGCCCGACGCCTAAGAAGTTTGGGGAAGCGGATAGCAGTCAACGTGAAACTTGGAAAAAAATGCGTCGGCTTGATTCGGGCAAAAAGGTATACATTCCATGGCCAGTACCATGAACAAACACACTGACTGACCGAACGATTGACCATTAACGTGTTACGCGCATACCGTAGTACTACAGTAGTTATAACAATATTATGGAAGTTGTCTGTGTTGTTTGTCTGTGTTATTTTCTGGGGCTTTTGCTTTTGTCCATACACTCGGATATCCGAGTCAGCGGGCTCCATCATGATCATGTGGACAGCTTTGGTCACACTGTCCCCTCACCCGCCTCAATGGTCGACTCAAATACGTGCTGGGTGTAGTGATATGCTCTCAATTTACACCGTCCTCCCATTCCACTCGAGACATGCCGCGTCTCTTGTTTAGTCGCTCTGACCACTTGAACACGGACATCTCGGATAAACAAGGTCACAGACTTTACACCATCTCAACGGGGTTCAACCGGATCACCACAATTACCAAGTATCTCTTCAGCGGTTC